>JAAGNO010003522.1:0-13796 GCA_033439905.1 Ceryle rudis | reverse complement strand
TTAGTCAAAATTCCTGTATTTAAGGCAAGCGCATTTGGTTTCACTATAGGTGGAGACTTTTCAGATGGGTAGCAGCATCTCATCTGAACAACAAGAAATAAAGATTTACTCAAAAAAGATTATTAGTAATGCTCATGCTCTCAGTTACTTGTCAAAGTGTCATCCTTCCCTGCAGCTTTCTTCTCCCAGCATAACTCTCTCTTTCTCCCTCAAAAGCCTGAACTCCAGTGTAGCTTATCTAGGTCCTTTTCCAAGTAGCAGCTTAGTAGAACTGAGTTTAGCTTTGCCAGTCTCTCTGTAGTCTACAGGGTCCTGAATGGCATCAACAAAAGTGTGGTAGGATTTTGTGGGCACCTCCCCATGTCTTTTTATACATTTGTCATCTGTGGGTATAGGAGGTAGGGAAGTGCCGGCAGTGTGAGTTTCCAGCATGGTCTCTGTTTCTTGGATTCCTGGGAGGTGTTACAGTATGTGCAGCATACCTCCATTCTGCCCACCACTGCATATTGTACTGACCAACAGTTTCTCCATAATATGAATTACATCTTTAAATTTTCCATCTTTCCATTTTCCTTTACTGAGATTAAAATTGTAAGATGGTTGCTGACATTATTAGACAAAATTTTTCATCTCGGGTTGAAGCTGCCCCATGTGCTGAAATCTTACATCATTTGATAGTTGATCCAAGGCATTATGCAATGCATCCTGCTTCCCAACAAAACTGATTATTCAGATGTCTGAAAATATCGGTGGCTAATCAAGAAACTGAAACGGGATTCAGAACAGACAAATTTATTGGAAAATGTAAAGAAAATTCCAAGGTAATTACCATCTTTTGTTTGGGTGCTGTCACTTTCAGGTGGACAGAGAACTCCAATAGCTAGTGATAAATACACTGGACCACTTCTGTTTAGTTCACAGTTGAAGAGACAAAAGTCAGCAGAAGGGAAAATGAATGAAATTCAGAAACTGAATTGCTTCATGTGGCCACAGAGTGGCCATCTTAGACCATTCGTGGACTGGATACCCTGCATGTTTATGGCACAAAAAAGGCTCCAGGCTTGAGCGTATGGGTACTCGCTGCCTCCTGCCAGCTGCACGCTTCCTTGTAGTCCTAGAGATGGCAACAAATTACTATCTTGGAATTACTAGAAGTGCATGTGCAGGGAAGACTGTACAGCTCTTTTTTTCCAAGGGATATTTTATCTATAAAAATACATGTGAAATTTTGTTTTCATGTACAGAAGGAAAACTCACTGTTATAGTTTTCCATGTGAATTTTCTGGGTTTGCAGAGGAGCCCACAGTTTTTGTTTCTAGTGTTTATTTTTCCTCTTACAAGGTAAAACCTGCAAGTATTTTTGAACACAGAAATTTGAAGTTTGTGTGTGATAGTAATGTTGAATGCTGAAATACCTGTCCTCCCTGGATGAAATTACTTTAAATGAAGTATTTTTCTATTGCATACCAAAGGAGAAATACAATGAGACCATGCCTTTTTACTGGCTGTTAATTTACAATGGTACCTGTCATCTGATGTTCTGACTATGTAGCCTTTTTTTCTGTCAGGCTCTTGTTTAAATATGTGTTTAATCTGTGAAAAATGTAATCTTTATATACACACCCGACAGTGATCAGGTGGTCTGATGGTTAAGCATTTTTCCATACCTGGTTGTGACACTACTGAGAAAGCTGTAAATGCTGGCTTGGACCAGCTGAAGAGACAGAAGCAAGGGTGGTGTAATGAAACAGTCAGGGATGTCTCTTGCCTTAAAGATTTAAATCAGTTCAGAAAGTGAAGCAATAAACAGACTTTTTCCTTGATTACAGGCTAAATACTATAGGCTTAGCTGCATGATACATTGAACTGCTGCTATTTGAGCTGATTTCTGAAGGAGTATCTTTGGGATTCAGATTCAGCTGAGCATCAGTGCCACTGGCCAAGACTTAAAAGTTGAGAGTCTTTTCAAATGAGTGCCTTCATAAGAAAGCTACTTTTTAAAGCAAGTTGAAGGGAAGTAATTTTCATTGCCTGGTCAGAAATTGTAGAAAAGGGAAATGGGCCTCTTTCTAATTTTGCTTAGGTTTTAAATTAGAAGGGAGTTTTAATCAAGTTTTAATTTTTTTTTTTTATTATTCTGTTTGTTGACTTGAAAATTGTGGTGTAGCACTTAAGCAGGTGCTTAAGAAAAAAAGCTGACATGTCACTAGAATTAATCATTGACCTTATTTTTAGAATGGATATGTTTTCAACAAAATGCTTCAACTGTACAGAATTAATAGTTCTTTGACAGTGTGCTCTGTAGAAAGTGTGGAAAGCTCTTTGCTATTTACAGTTCGACTTCTATTCTGCCTGGTTTTATCTTATCAACTTAAAAAATACATATGTTCAATTTTTTAAGCGTGATTTTTCTTTCATGAAGTTTTTTTTTTATGCTTACATAAAAGCACTAAAATTCCTAGAAAACTTGTTGTACAAGTCCATATGAATGCTAAGAGCAAATTAGAAACCCTCCCAAATGAGCTAGAATGTGGAGTTTCTGCTAAGTTATGTGGTGCAAGAGGCTATGGCTCCATGGACACGAAACTCCTTTAGGAGTCTGGCTCATTGTCCAATAATTTCCGCTTGGATTGCACTCTTGGTCTTGTGTGAATATTTAGTGATTTATGTATTGCTGAACAGAGAACTATTCTGGAACGAGCCATTATCCCAGGCCTCTCAGGGCTGAGCTGTGATGGGATGTCACTGCTCATTTGAAATGCATGCACCCTGACCATATTTTATGCCCTGTTTCTTTTGTGCTCAGAAGCAAGCACAATAACAATCCACATGGCTGTCAGTATAGACACAGCCTGATGACTCTTTCAGCAGATGCTCTATTTATCATTAATAAAACAGTTAATAAGCAGAAGAAATATTTAGCTCATTGTAATCTAGCTACTTGGCTAGTTTGGAGCTTTTGTTATAATTTCCTCTGCAGATAAATTTGAACTCTGTGTTAGGGTTGTAGCAGGTATGAGAAATTCCCGATCTTGCTTTCAGCTTGAGCAGCTTCTGGTTTGCGATTACGTTCATTTTTGGGTTTTGATGATTATGGTTGTAGTGTCTCGCCAAGTGGAAGTGTCTCCTGTCTTTCACTGAAAGTACTCTTCATTAGTAATAGTTTACTTATGACTGAAATTATTCTCCTGAAGGTCACTTCCTGCTGAGCCTCCCACTCTTCAGCTGAAATACTTGTTTCTTGTGAGCATCAAAAAGCAGGGTTAGAGATCACTGGACGTAGCATTCAACTGTCAGTTTTCCTAGCACAAATGAATGTACATTAGGTACAGAAGTTTGAAAACTTCTGCGTTTTGGAGGACTGATGTAAAGAGTGAGGAAATTATTTTTTAAAGTTAAAAAAATGCTTCCTGTTCTTAGTTTCAAACATTTTCATTATATTCATCTGTCTGTGTGTGTGTCTTTGCACCTCACTGACACCAGCTAAAAAACTAATGCCATTAGGAAAGTTCCTTCATTATTCTAACAGAAGTTTGTCTCTTACCTCTTTACAGTGCAGTCCTGAGGGTGGGGTGTAGGGTCCTTTTGGGGAATATCTCAAGGAACTCCTGATGACAGCAAACCAAACAGAAGCAGCAGTGGTGAAAACAGGATGATCCAAAAAGAGCGCAGAGTTGCTGAAGGTGGAGAGGAGAGCCCCTCTATATAAGTGTCCTTCTAGCTCTGATAGTGCATTATCAGTCACACAGCAGAGCAGGGGAGAGGACACCCCAGTACTGAAGAGCAGTCTTCATCCCAGCTGAGCTCTTGGCACTGGGGTTGCTACTGCTGTTATAGATATGAATATTCCAGTGTTCATGGTGCTACTGAACTCCCAGCCGTGAACACAGACTTCTTGGAGTCCCCTGATTATTTTAGGAGGGTGGAGCGAAGCATTGTTTGGGGGCAGTCTGGTATTAATAGACACAACAGGACATTTCAGAATGGGGTAATTCCATAATGGAGGAGGAGGAGTGGGGAGGAGGAGAGGGAGAGGGGTGGCTGCTATGGTAACAGCTTAGCCTGTCCAACACTTCCCTTCACTTGCAATAGAGGAGGGTCTATGGGACAGCAGAGGGGGTTTGTGAGTGGGGAGGGGTTGATAATGGTTTATCAGTGCAAGTGGCTGAAGGCATCTTATTCAGCTGAATGAGAGGGGTCTCTTTCAAGACACTTGCTGCAGGGTCCCTGTGTCCTGCCCTGTATAATAATTACTCTGCATTTGACAGTGCCGAATAAAATTGATGCCTTTATGCTGAGATGAGCACAGCTGCATGTCTTCTTATAATGGGGTGCTGTCTGCTTTTTCTGGACTCCGTCTGGGCAGACAGTAGTTCCAGCCCTGGAGAGAGACACTTGCTGACAGGAGGACTCAGATTTGGAGAGAATAATAATGATACTTAGCACTTAGACAGGCGCCTGCCAGTTGAGGGTCATAAATGTTTGAGGTCTCACAACAACATCTGTGTTGTATTCTTATCCCCATTTTACACATCTAAGGGTGATTCATCACAGCAGAATTTTGGAAGGGACCCTGTGAAGAACCCACTGCTTCAGCCATAAATCTACCCTTTCCATTTGAACTTTTCCTTTTGTCTGGTGTCTTTTGAGAATGACCTGTAAATCTCAGCGAGTGTTTCACATAGTGATACAGTGAAAGGAATTAAGCAGGCTTGTCTGTTTTGTCACAAGGAAACCCACAGAAGTCATTCCTCTGTCATTCTTGCTTTATCATAAATTCTTCCCAGCACCCAGCATTGCAGATAGGGGAGTAGGTAGTAGGACTGAAGAGCTTTTTCCCAGGGCTCCTAAATATTGGGAAAAAAGTTGTGGTTTCCATCAGCCTTTACCTTTTTTTTTTTTTTTTTTTTTTTTTTTTTTTTTTTTTTTTTTATGCCTTTGCTCAGGCTTTTCTACCAGAAATTTGTTTTATCTACCTCTTCAGGACTGTACTTGTAGTATATTCTAGAACATGTGATAGGAACACAGTTACATTTACCATGTAAAATTGCAGAATTGCACAGATTTTATTTTCTTTAACTTAGAACTAAAAGAAATTTGTGCAGAAGAGGTAGTATTCAATGGCCTCTTGTTTGTCCTAGCTATTGAAGACTAAGGAATCCAGCCATGGTAAAAGCATTTGAGCAATGTGCTTTGGTTTAATACTTCTTATTCTCTGTCCTCAACGCCCTCCCAGTGCTGTAATGACTCTGTTATGGCTGGATCCCATCATTAGTAATAAAGAGAGCGTGTTGCCAGCCATTGTTGCCCATCTCTCAGAAAAGATCTAGAAAAACAGGAAAGGGACAGGATGATATCCTTGATGGGATAGAAATCAGTGAATGTTGGAACATTCTAAGGAAATACAACTCTGAGACTGTTCTATCCACGTATTCTTTTCTGTGCAACTGGTGTGAAAGACAAGATTCTAAACTAAATTATGCTTAGTCTGACCTTGGAAGACACTTCTTCTGTTACATAAAGTACATCCTACAGTATGCACTGTATGTCATCATAGGAGAAATAATGTATTAACATTTCCTTTTCTTTACTTTGTTCAACCAGGCATCTGTGCAGGCCATGCCATAACCGTGAAAAAGCCAAGGGACTGGGCAAGTACATCTGTCAGAAGTGCCACTTGATAATTGATGAGCAGCCTCTCATGTTTAGGAATGATTCCTACCATCCGGATCACTTCAACTGCACCCACTGTGGGTATGTTCTTGTATTCCAAACTCTGACAACAAAGAAGAGACAAACAGTACAGTCAGCAGTGCAGTCCTTTCCAAGGCCTAAACTTTACTGCCTTCACATTGTTGAACAGAAATGATGTGAGGAGAAATTGAAAGATATTTGGAAATCCTACAGGAACTTGACTTTTATTTTGTCAATCGGTGTTCTTTTATCCTTAACTTGATTGACACTATTTTATACTGAAAATGAAAATAGTTCCTTGGTATGAATTTACAGGAAGGGCTGTGTACAGATTACCATAGTAGTGTTGTTCAGTGGTAGCTGTTACCAGGCTATTCACTTTGCATTCCTGCATAGAAAACAAAGACAACTTGGTGAACTGTGTCAGTCTTCTGACATGGTCCATTACGATGCCAATACCTGGCTGACCTGAATTACTCATCACAAAGGTAGTACAACTGGAGCACAGTTCTGCCCTAGAATGGGTAGTGGTGCTGAGCATGACTGGGAGGGTCCTTGTACCTGAGCTATCCTATTCAAAGACAGGTTGAGTCTTTACATGACACTTGATTGTTCCATGTAAGTGCACCTTGTATTTCTGACAGAGTATGTAGCCAAAGACAAGATATGCCATGTATGTTCTCTTGTCTGGCAAACTGCGACAGCAATTTTAGAAAGATGAGCTGACAATAACTGTTTGTTAACTGCGTTTGTAGCATGAATGTTGCTGAAGTAAGTTAACTTTCAAGTTAGTCTTCCAAAACTTCACCTTGGGCATTGAAGAACTCACTTGGTGTTCTTACTTCAGCGACATGTTTGTGTTTTCAGGAAAGAGCTGACTGCTGAGGCCCGAGAGCTGAAGGGAGAACTGTATTGCCTGCCCTGCCATGACAAGATGGGCATCCCTATCTGTGGGGCCTGCCGCAGGCCTATTGAGGGACGAGTGGTCAATGCCCTGGGAAAGCAATGGCATGTTGAGGTGAGGCCTCTCTGAATCTGAAACTTCCTTCAGGAGCCATTTTGGAAGAGGACTAGTGCTAGTTGGAAGCTGTAGACATTTACGTGATCTGTAATATACGAGTTCAGACAAAAATGAATACCTTATGTTTCAGATTGTCTCCACCTTACATGAGTGAATGAGTACAGCAGGGTCATCAGGGTTGCCTGAGAAAGCTATGCTTTCACAACAGTAAAAACCTTAGTTTTAAAATGCCTGAGTTGCAATGTAAAAATTTTTGCAGAATATGGTTCACTGAGCAGCATAAACTAATAAATTTACGTATTTATTATGATGTATATAGATATATCCTCTCCAACCCCAGTTAACAGGTTCATAACAGTGTTAGAATTTGTAATGTACACAGAGCCAGTGTAACTATGGCTTTTTAAGCCTCTTCAGCTTATTGTTTGTATTAACTTTCAGCTAATTCATCACAGATTGTTCTATAGCTATTTAGTGATTTATGTTTTTAGTGATTTAAGCCTTCTAGGGCTTGATCTGAGAGAAATACTCTGCTGCTCATTAGAAGTGCATTCATACCAGCCATGTTTCGTGTTCCTATTTCTCTTCTGTGGAACAAACAAGGTAATAGGCCCCAAATCTATCAGTATAGACACAAGATGATTGCCCTTGTGGCAGATCTTCTACCTATCTTTAATACAATTCTTAGTTACTGTAATAGACTAAATTTAAAAAAAAAAAAATTAAAAAAAAATACTTTCATGAAGTTTTTGCTGTCTGTGGGTCACAGTTTTTAACTGAAAGAGAATAGGTTTCAGTGAAATATTGGGAAGAAATTCTTTACAGTGAGGGTGGTGAGACACTGGAACTGGTTGCTCAGAGCAGCTGTGGGTGCCCCATCCCTGGAGTTGTTCAAGGTCAGGTTGGATGGGGCTTTGAGCAACCTGCTCTAGTGGGAGGTGTCCCTGCCTATGGCAAAAGTGTTGCACTAGGTGATCTTTAAAGGTCCCTTCCAACCCAAACCATCCTATGATTAAGTGTCTCACATTGAGCCATGATTTGTAGCCTTGGAGGTTTTTCCCCGGTGATGGAAAATTTACTTTGCCTGCCACTGAATGTTTGTCTTTTTTTTTTTTTTTTTTTTTTTATACAGCATTTTGTATGTGCCAAATGTGAGAAACCATTTTTGGGACACCGTCACTATGAGAAAAAAGGACTAGCTTATTGTGAAACTCACTATAACCAGGTAAATTCTGCCATCTATACTGCAGGTACTTGCTCTGACTGGCAAATGCTTTTTTGCATTTTACATATGCAAAGCTATGCGGATTTTGCATAATCTGAATTTGTACAGGCAATGCAATATTAAGAAATCAGTGAGATTTAAGAGAAAAAATAGTTTTTCTTCGTAGGTGTGAAAAGTGATGCTGAGAAAGAATAGAAATGTCTTGGGAGTATTGATTTTTCCTTGTGCCATTGACAGAAACAAAACACTGACCATGGGTTGTGATTAAAATCCCTGTAATTCTACTCCAAAAGTATTTGTGTGGACTTCTCTGATAATCACTTGCATCCATGGGCATACGATAAATGTTGTGCTGTCTAAAGCATAAGAAAACTATGTTTCAAATCCAGTTAAAACCTATTTTTTCTACATGACTCTACTGATCAGCTATAAGTTTAGTATTTTCTTCTGTTAGATGAATTAGTCTCTCTCCTAAGAGGTAAGTGTTGCTGTTTTGAAAGTGGCTGTAGTTTTATTTTGATGTTTATAATAAAGCATCAGGAGAAGTTTGTCTATAGTAAGCATCATACTCTACCGATCCTCTTTTCTCCAAATTGCCACACATGCAGGACTTTAAGATCACATAACAGTAGTAGAGTGTTATGCATCAACAAAAAAGGTTTTGTAGTATTTAGTGGTATGAGATCCAAAGAAACACAGACTATTTGGCAAGTATATGAGAAGTTATTCAGAAGATTTAAACTGGTATATTTGGGAGCTACTGCAGTGTCTGGGAATTCTTTGATTGTTAGGATTTAATGTTCCCACCAGCTGTGTAATTTGGGGAGCATGAGTAGTCAGTAACATGAGTTTCTGTTCTTATTTCTTTTGCTGTGAAGCTCTTCGGAGATGTCTGCTACAACTGCAGCCACGTGATAGAGGGAGATGGTAAGATTTGTTCTCTCCTTGTTTTGGGTTGCTGTCCTTTTCCCATTTGTTAGTGCAGCTGTTACAGTTCCACAGTTGCAAGACACCAGTGTTTCTTTTCACATCTGGCTTCATTTGAATTTGGATTTAAATCCAAATTCAAATAATCTGACAATTTCCTCTTATTTTGTGCTTTTGCTTTTTCAGTGGTATCAGCTCTTAACAAGGCCTGGTGTGTGAACTGCTTCTCCTGCTCCACCTGCAATGTCAAGCTTACACTGAAGTAAGTCAGTGTTTATATTTTGGACCATATGAGACATTTGCCCCTAAGGCAGAGTATCGGCTCAGGGGAGCCATGAGCCAGTGCCTCCCTGGGGATCAATATCCCTTTCCTTTGTGGGAGGAGGTGCTTATAATTCCACTGATTTCAGATCTAAAAGGGAGCTGGGACTCAGCATCATCTCTAATTTATTTTCCTTCATTAGTCTATTCTGTAAGAAGGTTGGGTAAGAGGGGAACTCATTCATCAGTACAGAAGGAAGGCTCTAAACTTGAGTAACTGCCTGTCCTGAAATACCTACAGCCTCCATGTCTCCTTAGTCTGGATGGGACAGTATTTGCAACTGTGTGGATTATTTTGAAAGGAAATATCATCTTAGTCACCTCAAATACATAGCAGAGGGACAGAAGAGAAAGCAATCCTACATTTTTTCCTTTTTCACGTTGAAATCCTGTCTTAATGTGCTGAGGTGGCACCACTGGCCTCATACATGAAAGAGCTCAAATTCATCCCAGAGAGAGCCTTTGAAGTGACGCTTCATTCTACAATACCAACATTATTATTCTAAACTGCTGCATATGAATATATAACAAAATCTTGCTTCTTATTTAACTAGCAATAGTGAAGATCCTAGTTCCCTGGTAAGAACCCCATCTCTGTACTTACATGACCAGACGAAGAAGTGAGTTGTTTTATACATGCAATAGAACACAAACAGCAGCATTTATGTAGATGCATGGAAACTTGACTTAATGAAGCACATAGTTTGCAAATACCATTTTAATAGCCCAGTGTTCTTTGTGTTAAAGGAATAAATTTGTGGAGTTTGACATGAAGCCTGTATGCAAGAAGTGCTATGAGAAATTCCCTCTGGAGCTGAAGAAACGCCTGAAGAAACTGTCAGAGCTGGCATCCAAGAAGGCACATCCCAAAGCTCTGGATTTAAACTCTGCTTAAACATGTCTGTCAGTCTTACTGACTGCACTCTTGCAGTCAAGAGCTGCTGCTCACAGCAGCTGTTGATTACAGAGGCAATTACTAAGAACAAGTGAAACCAAAGATAAGTAGCAACTTACCTGCTTCTGGTAATGTAACTTGCATCTTGACTGTCCCTTTTCTCGAGCAGTTGTCTATTAACACTGGCAGAAAGATTTCTGCTTTAGCAATTTACAGGCTGGCTATTAATTTGCTAATAACAACTTATTCTGCCACGTGGAATGTACACAGTCTTTCCTTCCTCAATTGAACCATATTTCTATCTCCATTCCTTTATGGTCTAAGGAATTTTGGAACAGTGGTTGAGTGTGGGGGTAGAAGAAATGTGTGATTTACTTTTTTTTTTTTTTTTTTTTTCCCCCCCCCCAAATATAAATATTTTCTTCTCTTACCCTGGGTGAAGACATTTTTACTTTTTTTTTTTTATTATGTAGACAAATATTCTGAAAGCTGTCACTCTTTGCTACATACAAAACATTCTGGTCTTTCTCCAGATTGCTACTGAGCATATACAGATGCTGTACAGTCCTTCTGGTTTGCAGGTTTACTGGGAAAGCTCAAGAACCGATAGTATGGCATCACACTGCATGCTTAGTTTCAACATTAAGACAACTAAAGAAATTTGCTTTGCTGCTTCTCTGTTCCATACTAAGGAGATTTCAGTTGTTGTGGCCATTTCAGCCTCTTCAGAACATTTGGTCTCTCCTTAAAGGTGGAGGTGGCTAATAGCAAAGGGAAGATTTTGTTAGAAACTGACACTATAATTTTTTCAGTATGTTCTCTACTGCTACATGGATATTAGAGCTCCTAGTGGTCAACACAAAGCATGTCCTCTCCACTGGTAGTGGCCTGTCTTGAGAGAATATAGCAGAAGCCTTGGTTATTCTTTTGCATGATGAAATCAAATTGATAACATGGTATCGTTTTAAGCACTTCATTTTTCCCGTCCTTCTCACTTTATTTGAAAGGTGAGTATATGCTTTTTGGCCACACTCGAGAAAGCCCAATTACATAAATGGATTTCTAATATTTGCAGTTTGTAGCAAATGTGGTCTTATACAGATTAAAACCAGTGGTTTTTTTTTTAATTTTCACCCAAATAAGAGTTTCCCATGACCTTTCTTCCTAAGACCTGAGTGTACTTAGAAAGAGGACCTCAGACATGAACCTGTACATTGTAAGTGTATAGTTCTGTTCTCTAGTTTTGCCTGTCACGGGTGAAGTTTCACTGCTCCTACTGTCTCTGCTACTACAAACTAAGGTGCTAAGAAATTTCCTGTGTTTGAACATTCTCAATATTTCTTTAGGAGTGAGGGATCAGCAGTGCTGCTCCCGAGTCCATCTCTGTGTTTTATAATCACAGTGAGCTTCTGAGACCTCTGAAAGTGTCCCCGATAGCTCCTTGTGCTTAAGTAAGCTGAGCAGCCTGAAAATCCTTTTCCATGAATAGTAGGAGACCATCTGCCCTTCTGTGAGGTGAATGGGATGAAAGGCACTGCAGGGCTCCTGTCCATTGCATGATTTAAATCTTCCAAAAAGGGGCTAGTTTAGTAGGTCAAATGAATGCAGCAGCTGGGCCTGCGTACCACCCTGCAGCCCCAAGGGAATGATCTAGCAAGAAGGTAAAGCTTTCTCGCTTCTTGTGTGAGCAGCAACTGGATTGGGCAATTATCTACCTTAAAATTGTCCTCACTGCTGACACACTTTGCTCAGAACAGAGCTAAACAAGACAATAACTAAAGCATTGATGAGAGTTGTTAATGCACTCGCTGTAGCTACTACTCAAGAAACTGCACAGTCATATCATAGCAGTGATGGGAAATCCTGGTTAACAGTGTGCAGATAAGAATCCCATGTGCAAGACCATCTCTTAGATACTGGCTTTGCTAATTCAATCTCCTTCAGCTGCTTTGCTTTTTGTTGACATAAATTGCCATTAACTTTTAACTGGGGTATTCTGCCTCCACTATAACACTGATGAGGGGATAAGCCTAATTTTAAGAGTAGAACTCTTCCTTCTTCAGACCAATACACACTGTAAGATGACAGTAATAGTAGCTGCTTTTGTCACCACTTTAGGAGAGCACATGGCTAGTCACTGTTGTCTCACCAGCCTTTGAATGGCTTTTTAGTTAAGGGCACAAAGAGCGGCATGTCTTTTGGTGCAGTAGTATGTGGCCACTGCAAAGACCCGTAAGCCTGTTATTTGGCATTTTTTTTCACAGTATAAAACACAAGAACTACTGATCTAGGTGCAGTTCAGTACGTTATGCAGATTCTTCTCTGCATAAGCACTCGGGGCTGGCCCTAAATCCTAGTCACAGGCCACATCTAACGCTAAATCAGAGCAGTTGTGTATCTCAGCCTTCTGGGAAGATGGTGGAGGAACACGCAGACACATAGCTACTGGTAAATATGGAAAGACGATGTCACTAGCAGGCAATAGGTAATGTTCTTTCTGCAGCCACTTTCAGCAATGGAAAATGCATGTATGTTAAGGTGAATGGAATTACTCTTGTACTGCAAGTAGAGATTTCTTATGTACTCTGACTTTGTCTCATATTAGAAATTCAGTAGACCTAGAAGGACAGTTGGCATCATTCTCTTTGTTAAGATGTTTGATTCTCTAGGATGTGGATTATGTCCTTTTCTTCAGAGCATTGCCCAAAATCAGTGTGCAGGGGGGGTCATCATCTAAATCCCTGATCTCTATATTGGCAGAGGTTGATGTTCTCTTTGTATGTCTTAAGTTACTAATTTTTTACAATTCTTTTTCTTCTACTCCTGCTGCCCATAGTCTGCAATGTGAAGTTACAGTAGTGAATACTACTGACATACCTTTTGTGGGACAGTGGAATTTAAGAGGAGAAATAACTATAAATAGTTTAAATAAATGTATTTTCCTCTTCTTCTTTAAGACGACCTTTTAAAAACTGTGTAGAACTAAATGCAGACTTAGGAATTCTTTGTGTGTTGACACGTTGGTTTTTGGTTGGGTTGTTAGTTTCTTTTTAAAAAAAGGTCTTCGTCAGAAATAAGCTGCATGTTTTTTTCCATTGCTGTAAATAGACATGCTGGCCAAATTCATCCAGTGTCACACCACTGGAGAGTATAGATTTATATCAGGGTTGAACTTGGCTCAGAAGTCTACTCTTACTAAAAGCTGTTGCCTCAATTATATACATTTATAGTTTACATTCGTATTTATACATACCTAATTAAAATCACTAATATGCACTGAATACACTTGAAAATGGTTTTGCTCTTAGAAACCACAGTATGTGAAGCTTGTTTATATTCAAAGGGTGTATTAATCACTTGCAGTCTTTTTATGGCAACATAATCTGCCCTCTAGGGTTTGCATCCTGGTCTGCATTTTTACAACAGTCTGTGCAATGTAGGCAAATATTATTCAGCCTTCTGTACGGAGAGTTTCTAAATGTGGCATAATTTGTATTAGATGATGTGACTGACACTTCCTTAAAAGTGATTGGATGGTGAAGATAGATTGCAGGCGCAAATGTAATAAATGTGGTTGTACTTAGTCTGTAAAGCACTGTTCAGTGCTGAGGATGGTATAGACTGAGTAAAAAAAATTAGCAGCTACTGGCCTTGGTTCAGGCCTTGATGAGCAGTGTAGATTCTGCCCTGTGTGGAGCTCTCATTTTATCATA
>JAAGNO010003521.1:0-38521 GCA_033439905.1 Ceryle rudis | reverse complement strand
CTGCATACATCAGGCCATGACAGGTTATGAAGACAGATTTTAGTAAACCATGGTGCTGAAACTTGACATTCTGCATACCAGGAGTGTGCTTGTACCACTTCACAGATCTTCACATCTTTAAGAAAAGATCCTCTAAAGCTTTTTTTCTCTAACTAAAGATCCCAAGCTCCTGGTTCAATATACAGCTACCACTTAAAATACTCTTATTATACAAGTTAAGGACAAAACCAGCACCATAAAAGACTGACACAGAAGCATTGCTAAGCAGGAGCTCATGACCTTTGCATAATATCTCCATTTTAGCAAGGAGATGCACATGATGAATGGAAGAAGGTGTGCAGTGAGGGGGAGCTTCAGCTCACCAGCAGGATTCTTGCAAAGACTAATATTCCAAATTCAGAGCCTGCAGCTTTGAGAGGCACGCAGCTTTGAAAGGCATGCTGAAGCCCAGCCAGCTGGAAAACCAGCAGCAGTGGTCTGACCCGCAGCAGTTCCCAAAACACAAACACGCAGGCAGCAACATGTCCAGAGAGATCATCCAGATGAACACCAAACCATCAAGACCGACCCCAAGAATATGCTCCTGGGTAGGGCAAGTCTGGATACTCAAAATCCAGCTGCTGCCTACATGCCCAAGCTGGCAGGTGAGACTGGCCCTCCTCATCCATGCTCAGACTCCTCAAGTAGCACTGTTCAAAGCACTTGATACAGGCCTAGAACTGCATCCTCTGAAAATAAGAGCTTCAGAAACAGAAAGCCAGGCCACATCTGGCAGTCCAGTGTCTGAAGATCTGATAATTTTTGGCTACTGTTTATTTCAGAGTCTGCAAACAATTAATCTGAACATACCCCTCCCATGTTGCTGGGGCAGGCTTTGGCCTTCCTTACACCTTTTGCTCATAAATTCATGCCACAAGCAGTGTTTAACAAACACACACTTGAAATTACCAGTCTTGTTCAAACACAAAATGCCAAGAGCGTCCAGCCCAGCACAGGTGATTACCCTTCATCTTGCTGTCCAGCCTCAAACCCTACTAATGCCTTTAGATATTAGAAGGAAGACAAAAGACAGGAAACACAGCTGGGGTGACTTCTGCACCTTGGGCAGGTATCCTTCCAGATCTTGCGTGCAGTGGGCAGACGCAGCCCTACTTCATCCTCTGCTCAAGCACAAACTTGAAATGACAGGTCCATTGTCAGCAGGGCTGGTTGGCAGGGGCCCAGCAGTCCAAATCTGCCAGCTGGTTCAAGAGAAGTCCCTGCACAAGCTGCTTCTGGTTTCACCACCAGCCAGGCCAGTGGAGCTGGACAATGAGGGGGTGGCAGCCACCGGCTGCTTAAAGTAGCATCTAGTAACCTAATAGGTATGAACGCCATTTTTTGGCAGAAGAGATAGATCTGTTTTGCAGTTCTCAAAACACTTCTGAATTTCATAGCAATTTAGTCTTCCTTTTTCTCTAAGTATCTCAGCCTGCCCCTATGCCTATTCACACTATCCTCCTCTATAATCTTACTATCTCAGAATTTAAACTACCAAAGAGACAACTGAACACTGTCACCTGGGGCTGGAATTCATGCTGATTCAAACTTGCTGGCCCTGAAGCTTTTTCCTCCCTGCATCCACTCTCAGGAGTTTTATTTTTAGTCCTCAGTTATCTCAGTTTGAGGGCCTAAAGCTGATTTCTTCCCATCACAGAGAGAACTGGGATGAAGTAGACAGTATTAAGCCTAAGGTGATTCAAGCAAGTGTGAATTAACACTTCACCCGGTATCAAAAAATACAAAGTAACTGCAAATACAGTTTGTGTTTCTGAAGCACCATCCATAGCATTCTCCTACCTCCAGAGCATTTTATGGTGGCAGTAGGAGGAACGAAAGGTTGGTGTACTCAGGGACTGCTTGGAAACCCTCACTGCAGGTCTGCTTTATGGATCTTGTTTCCTGTTTGTCCTCAGTTCAGAAATTCAAAGTCATCTTTCTTCATGAGCCTCCATATCGGCAAACTTGCTGGATGTGGGATAGATGAAGCCTCATCTACATTCTCCGAAGTTACACAAGGGCCTCCCAGCACCTCCTGCCTGATCAGGATTCACATGCAATAAATGCCGTTCTCACATACGCTCATCTCAGCTTGTAAATATTTACTTGGTGCAATTTACCAGTTAGAGAGCAATTATCCTTCTCTTTACAAATGACCATGCTAGGTTCATCCACACAACTGGTCATTTTTTTTTAAGTGGAAAAAATACCTCCATTCTGAAACACAATTGTTCCAGCTAGACACAAACTGCTGTTGAGCCTGCTAAAACCAGAATGTAAGTCATGAAACATTCACGACGAGGCTGTTTGCTACCCGAGTTACATTTATCCAAGGAACAGCACTCCACTGGCAGGACACAGGGAAATGGAAAAAAAAAAAGGGGGGAAAACTCACAACAAAACTTGACAGTAAGATCTTTAAAGATGTTTTATCCAATCCTCCACTGTTCAGGGTATTTTTAGAATGAGGAAATGGGAAACACAGAAATTAGGACTCCCTCTGTTTGCTGCTCTTGCAGTAAGTGACAGGGTAAGATCAATGTTTGGAAAGAGACTGTATAAAGAGAATAGTCTCTGTCAATCTCCCCCCTTCCCTTGGTGAAAGTACTTAATTTACACTTTCTCAGCTGAGTAATTACCTCTGCTTTACACTTACAGTTCTTTTAGGAATGGAGTAATTTTCATTTGCCACAGAAACTTAAATTGCTCTGTCACTGAGGAAAGTCGCTGTTTAGTCTTTATTCGGGATCTGTGACAAGTGCACTCACACATGGAAGGTGCATCCACAGCAAGAGTGCCAAGAGCTGGCCCAGGAGAGCATCCCCGCAGAGCTGGTGCTGCACTTTCCACCTTGCAAATGGAGAAACCAGCTCCCCAAAGTCACCCTTTGACCAGTGGGTTTGCAACAGAGCCTATTTCTGTGATGACAGCAGCAGCCACATCCTTCCTGGAGGCCGTGGGTGCTGCTGCTGCCCCAGAGAGCTACCAACAAGGGCCTGGCCTCACACAGCACCCAGAGAAGCAGCAAAGCAGCTGGGCCAGAAAAGCTCACAGTAGCCAGATGAGGAAAGGGGAAAAAAATTCCCAAAATAAACAGCAATTCTATGAGTGAAGACACTAAATAAATCATCTTTGCTGGCTAATGCAAAATACAGGGTGATATTACATACCATCGTATGTGCTTGTGTCTAAAACCAGCAGCTTTTAGCTGCAGAGTTATTTGTGTCCCTGAGCTGGGCAGAGTTCAGCACAGACCCCAGGGCAGCCTTGCAGGGGACAGTGGCAATCCCAGGGCCTCAGCAAGAAGGGATGCTGTGTGTGCCAGACTCACGGAGTCCTACTGAAACACAGATTAAAAAAAAAAAAAAGCTCAAAAGCAGAAAGAGAATCAAAACAAAATTAACCTTTCCCGAGCACCAAAGTACTCCACTCTGTTTCCACCATTAGATTACATAAGAGCCATCAGAGATTTGGGACATGAAAACTCGCCTACATATAAAATCAAAGTGAGATACATAAAATCTAAGTGATGAAGCCAAGGTTTTAACCAAAGGCATCAGGGATCCAACCACAGATGAGTTCTGGTGCCAGGACACAGCTAATAGGACGAACAAATGCAACAGCCATCTAACTTGGTCTGAATTTTTAGTGGCAACAAATGTGCCCATGAAGAGTCCTACCCTTTTCTAAACTTTAGAGAAAACAAAAGACATAAAAAAAAAACCCAACAACAAAAAACCCTAGAACATCTCTACAGTCACAAAAATTATCTCAAAGTGACTTGGAACCTAAATAAATACAATTCCAGGTAAAAACCAATTGAGATGAAATGTCAACAACCATATTGATGATTTTAAGGAAGGAAAATCCCAAAATAAAGAAAATCCATCCCCATGCGCAGACTGATGAAAATTCCATTAAGTGAAAAAGCCTCAAACAATCCCCTAACGCAACTCTCCTCTCTGAGGCAGCCACTGCTGGAGAGGCCCAGCCACACCCAGCCCCTTGGGCTGCAGCATCTTCCCTCTGCAAACACGTAGCATTCTCAGTGGCCAAAACACCCTCCCTGACCAGGGAGCAATGGTCTCTGCACACCACAGCACCCTGCTGAGAGCTGGTCAAACAAAATCTGTGCTTGCTATTCCTGCCCAAGGAGTCACCTGCATTGAATACAGAACAGTGTGGTCAGCAGGTCAAGGGAGATTCTCCTTCTCCTCTACTAGTGAGGTCATATCTGAAGTATTGTGGACAGTCTGGACTCTCAAGTTCAAGAGAGACAATTTACTACTGGAGAGTGTCCAGTGGAAGATACGAAGATACTGCGGAGACTGGAGCATCTCTGTGCTGAGGAAAGGCTGAGAGCGCTGTGGCTGTTTAGCCTGGAGAAGAGGACCGAGAGGGAATCTGATCAATATTAATCCATAGCTAAAGGGCAGAGGTCAAGAAGACAGGACCAGATAGTTTTCACTGGTCCCCAGTGACAGGACAAGGGGCAGCGGGCACAAACTGGAACCCAGGAGGTTTCATCTGAACAGGAGAAAAAAATCTGTGAGTGTGCCAGAATCTGGACCAGGTTGGCCCAGAGAGGTTGTGGAGTCTCCTTCCCTGAAGGGATTCCAAACCTGCCTGGACAATGCGATCCTGGGTGACCCTTCTGGAGCAACGGGGTTGGACATGATGATCTCCAGAGGTTCCTTCCAACCCCCACCATCCTGTGATTCTGTGGGAGTCCACAGATAGGGCAGGGTGCAGCTGGTGGCCTGGGTGACCTCCTTGTTCTGGGACATGAGTGGCTCTCTGTCTTCAGGAGGGCTGGCTCCCTTTGCACTCCAAAGAGCCGGACAGGACCTGAAGCCTGTCCTGGAGCTGCCCATGTGCAGGTGCGAGGAAAAGCCCAACTGCACCCAGAGGTGAAGCACCATCCCACTGCAAGAGTGGCAGCCTTGAAAAGAAACAGTGAAACAGCCTCGCAGGCTTTAAAAATTAGGGGATCAATGCAATTGACATCATGCTGCTGATTCTTGAGGGGAGAAAGTAAATTATTTGGCAATTCTGGTAGATTATGCCATTTTATCGTTAGAAATACATGTACAGAATTTATATTTTCATTCATGTATCTGAAGGCAAAATTAATTTTTCTTTCAAGTCTGACAAATATCTTCCCTTACCCTCTATCACTGGCTCAGGAGTCCAAGAGACAGAAGATGTATGTGTTATATTACTTGGAACATATGGATCTACTCACATGAGTCACAACCACATCAATTAAAACAACAAAACAAGTGAAAATACAGCAGTCCCTCATCATCAGCACCAGCCCTCATCGTGTCAAGGGAGATTCCTGCCTTTCAGAGAAGATTCTGTAGCTCCTTTGCAGTCTCTACAGATCTGCTTCCACCAACTACTAAACGGAATGGTGGAGTGGGCTGGGGGCAGGAGCTGCCTGACCATGCCTCGCTTGCCAGCTTCTGCAGGGTGATGCACATGATGCAAGGACACCAGCATTGACTGCCAGGGCATGCAGCAGCTCCATGGGCCAAACGGAGAAACAGCAGCCTCAGTGTTGTGTTGTCTACAGCCAAACTGAGAGTGCTGTGCTCACAGCAGCTATTTATTTTCATTTCTACTTTGACAATACTTAAATGAAATTATATATATAAATATATATCTATCTCAGCTAGAGCAAAAATGGCATCCAGTGATAACCAAACCTCCTTCCTCTTCTAGACAATTCATGCCTGACATGACACCCATCACATTTTGCTCCTGTCCAATAGGCAGCCTGACCTAATCCAGACTCCAACCAGACCTGTCTCAGCCAAGCAGTTCCCAGGAATCACAGACAGGAAATCACCCCACAGATACTCTAAAATGTAGTAGTTAGCTCTGCTACTAAATACTTTCATCCCAATAGGCTTTCTTAAACTCTCTCATTAAAAATTTCAGGATGGTCCACCCACCTTTCCCTTTGAAGAGGAAAAAAAGGCAATTCAATTTCAAGTTACATCAGAAAAGAAATTAAGGCATATTAGTCCTAACTCAGACCCACATATCATCCAGTGACTTGATGCACAGCTCAGCTCAGATTTGTGGCAGGTTGCAACAAATAAAAAAGAAGAGCTTTGTGCATAAGCTTCAAGGTAATACTAAGCAGTGGCTTAGTATAAGGCATCTGGCTCCAGATGAACTCAGTGCACCATTAGGCAGATGCATTTGCCACTTGCATTTGCAAAGAGCAGGTGAAGGTGTTACGGACAGATCCTCTTGTTCAGGTTACACAAACTGGCAGGCTGGAATCCATTCACGACTCCCCTGGGATAATCAGCCAGTCACCCCTGTTTGCTTCATCTTTCACATAACAAAAGGAGCTAGAAGTAAAATACAACAGCCACCCAAGGCTTGGAGCACATTAGCTATCTACTGAATCACTTTTGAAAGTCTACACTTCCTAACAGCATTCCCCTGAATGGCATGTGGGCTCAGCTAATGTCTGCTCATTTCAAGGCACTGCGTTCAGACACCATTGCCTAGTGCGCTCCTACAATGCAGTGAGGTTCTTCAGGCAAGGCTGGCTTCTACAGCATTGGTGAAATCAAGAAGTCAAGGTCTGACTCAGATTATAGCTGCTATCACTGATTTTGAGATCAACATTTACAATAAAAACCTAAGCGGAAATGAAAGAAAAAGGCCATCTCCGTTCATGGGCTTCATACATCTTTTGTTTGGTAAACTGTCATGAGGCACTATTTGTGTTGGGACCTAGATTCTCAGCTCCAAATCCGCTCTCCTCCTAAACTTCTTAAGTAGGAGAAGTAGGCAGCTCAAGATGTTTAAGGGCTACCTAGATAACCAAGGAAGAAATATCACTGTCGAGGGAGTAATCAGTATTCTCTACTTAGACTGCAAGCATTACGCATCTGAGTCTCATGAGAACATTTTGTGCCACATCTTGAAAAAGAAGATATTACTCTTCATTTGATGAAAAATGAATTGGAAATGTGAGCTGTATATGTGCTATTTTATAGCAACGAAGTTTGCATTCATTAGGGTAATGAGCATTACATAAAGCATAGAATCGGCATCCACTGCAGATGTCAAGAGGAATCCAGAGGCAGAGAGGAAACACATACATTTGCCATAGTTGATCATAAACATCATAAACTTTCAGGCCCCAAAAAACACAAAGCAAGCAGCAGCCCTTTCTCTCCCTACTGGTCCTCAGGGTATCATACTAACGAGCTTAGACACCCTTTCAACCATAGGATGCATGTTACAAGTGCTGTAAGTACTTTTGTAGCAGAAGCACAACTGTTTCACTTCCTGCCCAGCAAAAGACAAAAGCTACAACTGGCATTACATTCAGCTGGGAACTGGAGGATGTGAGCAGATAACTAGATAAAAAATCCTTCTGGGTAGAGTAAGATGTTTCTCTAACATCATATTAGTAATTAAAAGCAAGTAATGGAAGGGAAAGGTTAGAGTTTAACAACTCATCATCTGAAATAAAGTTAAAATACCAGAAAACACCATCCACAAAATCAAAGCAAGGTAAGCAGTAGTGAAATGGTGTCATATGAGAATATTATGTCAAATGAAACACAAACCATCTTCTGAAAGAAGAGAAAGAAGGTAACAGTGGATATGCATCAACTTTATTTTGAGTAAATGTTTTCTACGCATAGATACAGGCAGTAATTCTTACCTTCTGGTAACCTGGGGTTAGCATGAATAGAGTTGGGGTCCCCATCTTCCTCAGGATGGTAACGATAAAGCATCTGTGACTGTTTTGGGGATGACTGACTACGGTCTTCCTTTAGAGCAACTGGAGGAGAGGTTGTCGCACTGAACTTTACCTTGGGGAAAGCATTTCCCTCGTGAGTTTCATGGGAGGATTTTGACCAGCTCGGCTCTGTTAAATTCACCTCTTTCAAGCCTAGATACATACTGTTCCCTGGGTCTTCTTTTCTGGCATGCTTTTTCATTTTAGAGTGGGGGGCTCGTTCTTGCTCGTGCCTCTCTTTGTCCCCTTGCTTCCCCTTTGGTCTCCTCTCCAATTCCTCCAGGTGTTTGGGTGTCTCAGTGGTGGCTGTTGCGTGCTCCAGAGGAGCACTGGTGGTTACTGGTACTTCCTTATGCATTGTTTCTTGGAGGGATGCTGCAGTGGTGCGGGGCACCCTCTTTCGCTCAGTCCTTTCTGTGGCACTGCGAACTTCAGAGGGGACCTTAGGCACTGTTTCCTCCATGTATGGGTTGGCTGGAGCCAAAGCTGAAGGAGCAATGCTGGCTGGTAGGTAGTCATAATCCTCACCTTGCTCTTGGCTGATGCTCTCTTGCTCTAGATGGGACGAATAACTCCTGTATTTTTTTGGAGACTCCACCTGGGTGTTGTCTCCTTCTGGTGCCTCCTGGTCGTAGCTGTAGGGATCATCATAGTGCCTCTCTGGTTCGTTGTCTTCAGCATCTATTGGACTCGCAGTGTTTAAGGCAAAGGTGTTACAGTCTGGAAGCTGGTAGCACATCAGCTCACCGCCAGCATTTGGACAATGGCAGACCTTGCAGGGGGGCATGTGGAAAGTGTGCCCTGCTACATACTTCTGGCCCTCATGGAGGCAACCTATTCTCCCACACTGAGGACACCCATCAGCTGGCACCACCGCATCTATGCAGT
This sequence comes from Ceryle rudis, assembly GCA_033439905.1. NCBI lineage: Eukaryota > Metazoa > Chordata > Aves > Coraciiformes > Cerylidae > Ceryle > Ceryle rudis. The sequence continues at coordinate 29,814 of JAAGNO010003521.1, read as the reverse complement.
TTGGGGGCAGCTCTGGGCACAGCATGAACTGGCAGCTGATCTTGCCTCCTCCCTTGGGGCACGAGCACTCAGTGCTTCCAAAGTCCACGAAGTAAGACTGCCCTTCGGGTACTTTGCCATTGATAAAGCCCACGTTGACGCAGTCGTAGTACTGGTAGCCCTCGCATGTGCAGCCGTGCTGCAGACACGTGGCACAGCACTCTCCAGGCTCCAGCACATCCTCGATGCAGTTGTCCAGGGGCTGGCACTCTGCGCCCGTGCAGTCCGTCTGTGTGTGGGAAATGCCGCTCCACAGCAGCACGAGGAGGATGGCATTCAAGCATCTCTGCTGACAGTTCTGGTACCTATCCATAGCGTTCCCAAAGAAATACAGCTCTGGTACAAACTTGCACATTTAATGTTGTTTTTTTCCTAGAAGGCTGTAGATTCAGCTCCAAATCCCCAGTGTTTTCCCGAGTTACCTTTTCTCATCGATCCTAGAGTTATGAAAGAAAACTCTGTTAAAGACTATACTCAGCACATATCCTGTTAAACATTAGAGGCCTATAAAAGTTGGGATAAAATCCAACATCTGGAAACCTAACTACAAAATTAATCATAATGTCTTCCAAGCATCATAGGCACAAAGTTTGGAGTTGCGTGCTTTCCCCCATCCCCATTTACAAAAAAGAAAGAAAAAAAGGTTGTAACTGTTCTCTTTTGAATCTGTTCAGAAAATGTATATATATTTCAATAAAAAGAAGGCCTTTATACTTCAGTGCCTTTTTAACAAAATCTTTCTAGCTAAAAAGAGAAAGATTTTTTGGCAGATAAGTGAATACATAGTTCTTCCTCTGCAGATGTAAGTTTCAGATAATTATTCTTTATCTGGTTTATTACAAAGACCCACATTTGAAAGACCTTTCTTAGACAAAAGTTAGCCTTGAGATGTGAGAATTTGTCTGTACGATTGTTGACTCAAAACAAGACCAATTTTTTCCTGCCTCCTCCTCCCACTTAGCAATCTTTTGCACTGCAGTCTTTGGCATTAACAGCTATTTTTTTTTTTTTTTTTCCCCAACAATCCTAAAAGAGAACTTCTTTGTACATTGCAGTTATTGTGTGGCTAAACATCATATTAGCTACGCTGTAATTCATATTAGAGCCTGTATCCTCCCCTCTCAGAAGCTGGCACAACTTCACAGCAGACCTGGAGTGCACAGAAGGATCAACTTTGACTTCACTGGAGTTACAACTCTCTATGTAGTAGATGTTTCCACCAATGGATGATATACCACCATTAGGAATCATTTCTATTTTTGACACCACCAGTATACTATATAGTGAATTACTACACTATGAACAGTACATACATATATATGTGTAAAATTAATAACACTTCCTATAATATCTGAGCAACCTGCACTAGTTGAGGATGTCCCAGCTCTCAGCAGGGGGGCTGGACGAGATGACCTCTAGAGGTCCCTTCCAATACAGACATTTCTATGTTTCTATAATAAGACTTTGTTAAAACGCATCAAGGAGAAGAAAGCTGTTTGCTTTTTAATTACAAAACCCTTTGACCATAGAAGAGTTTAAGAGTTAAAGTAAATCAGCTGATGTCCTTTATTTCAAAAGCATGCTCAACAAGCTACACGATTAACATGGAAAAGTAGTTAACATGGAAAAAAGTTTGCCTATAGAATTTTATAGAATTAGCGATCTGATTTGTTTTCCTGAACCCCTCCCATCATCACAAAAAGAAAGACCATAAAACATTTATCTAGGGGGTAAATTGTAGTCACACCACCAAGAACAATAAACCACACACGCAACAGGAATCCTGCCAGAAAATCCATTCAGAAAGATTACCTCTCCCATTCAAACTGGGCTTCCAACAACTCTGCTTCAGCACTGCTGGAGAGTGGCCAGGCCATGGGAAAAGCGTGCCTGTTCTGATAAGATATGGACAAACTGTGCTAAGAATTTCCACAGCTCTGCCCTGGAATTTGAATTACTTCAGTACATTGTGCAGAGATACAATTCATACAAATGTCGGCTTTCTACTACTAATTTGAGTGTGTTAGTTGAGTGTGCTAAATGATACTGATTGAAGGAAAAATAAAATCGTCAGAAAGTCTAATAATGGCTTGGAAGAATCTCACTTTTTCAGAACTGCTCTCAAAATTAGGATATTTCGTATGAAAGATTTTTCATTATGTGTTGCTGAAATTAATTCTTCAGAATCTGGCCTGGGAATTAATAATTTATCCTACTTTCAGCAGCTTTTCCAGGTAATCCAAATTTGTAATTATTACATTATACATAAAGCTGTATTACATTTACAGCTTTAGCTGGGAAATAATGACTGGAAGGACAATTAAAGATAAGCTGCTTCTGTCAGGGTCCCACAGCAGGGTTTTGTCACCATCCCCTCTCACTGGTACCTCCTGGCTGCTTCAGCACGTATAAGTCCCTTGGTCAAACTGTGGTTGGCAGAGCAATGCTGGTGGCAGCTGAGTGCAGCTCTGATGTCTCTTTCCCCCATCAGTGATTCACAGAGGCCCAGGACCCCAGTGAGGGCCATTTGGGTGTTGTGGCCCCACGCCTGGGCAGCCTCTGTGTGGATGGAGATGGGGCACAGCATGACCTTGGTAATTGGCATCTGTGGGCCACATGAAAGGCTAGTTTGTGTGCACTACCCACTTCATATCCAAACATCAGCTGCTCACAGTCAACTACTGCTGTCCTGGTCCAGCATAGCCCATCAGGTAAATATGACAACGGGAGTAGGCCAGCCCCATGAACAGTGTTTGCCTGCCCTGTTTGTATGCTCAGGTTTCCCAAAACAAGCACTCGCTTCTCAGGCCTGAATTTGAGCTCCAAACAAGAACTCCCCAAATTACTTTGTAACCAGAAGAAAGAAGCAGAAACCCCATCATTAATTGTTACCTGCATGCCTAGAAGTTCAAACACAGATGCGGATTTATCACAGGACAGTCTTGCTTTTGTGAAAGGAGCTGCTCAACCATCCCTTGTACAATTACCTCCTCCTTCTCATCTGCATCCTCTTTCTGTCCAAGGGTTTGTTTGCTTGTCCAGGTCACCTACAGTTTTTAGTCTGTTCCACTCTTTTGTTTCCTTTCCTCTTGCCCACAGAGAGGCCTGGAGAGCTCACAGTCCCTTTCCCACAGCAAGCCCTGTCCCTGTTCCTTGCCCCTCACACCTTCTGCTCAATGCCTTGTTCAGTCTCTCTGTACCATTCCTCTTTTGATCATATCCACATCCCTCAACATTTGGTTTCTCAAGCTACCAACCTCAAACTGATAAGGCTGAAATCCTTATAAATTCTTTTTCTGTCAATAACACCACAATCTACCCTGTCCAGGCTCACTTTCTTTCATCATACACTCCTTGTTTCTGGTGTAATGATGCCAACAAAAGTATCACTTTGTATTCCTTTAAACCATTGCATTTTCCCTGTGCCTTTTCCATCTGTTCCCCACACCCATAACTCCCACCACCAACCTATAAACTTGCATATCAAAGAAACAGTCTCTACTTCAGGCACAAACAGCTTTGAGTGAAGCACACGGACATGACTACTGGGCCCCACAGACAAAATGCTTCCCTCCAAACAGAGCATGTCTGGCTTCTGCCAGCCCACACAGCTGAGATACAGCTGCCTCTGGATTGATGCCCTTCCCCAGTGCTGAATGGATGCTCCAGAGACAGCGGCTAATTACTTGGTAATGGCATCAAAAGCTGGAGCTGTGAAATAAAGGTGCCTATAGCAAGACAGTAAAAACGCACCCTCTCCGGAGGAGAGGGAAGTTTAAAACCAGTAGGTATTATTGCAATCATTTGTTTCCATTAACTGTTTTAATGCTTTCTTTCATGTCCTTCTACACAACTAGGCCCATAGGCAAGGGCTTCACCAAAATGAGAATCAGGCCCTTTTACTCTCAGCTCTGTCCTTCACTCACTCTTACCAATGTCATTGATTTTCACTGCTCAGTCCAGTGAGATGTCACAACAAATTAAGCCCTGCACACCCAAAATAAAGATCTTCCAAAGTTCCTGCTGAAATCTTTACAGAGCTCTACAGCAAGGTAAGTCAAGTGTCACCCCAGTCTTCATGTGCTGCTTCATGACCCAGGCAGCTTCAGTTTATATCCCTTGTGGAGCTTCCTAATCCATTGTGCATCATATCCCACCCTCTCCTGGTTCAAGTGCTAACCCTGTTGGCTTTAGTGGGGTCATACTGGGCCACTATTAAAGTACCTGTTGCCAGTCCTGTGCACACAGTGTGTCCTGAGAAAGCATGAGTGCACACGCAAGGGAGGGCCAACGCTCTGGATTGGGACTAAGTCCCTCAATGTCAACAGAAATAAACCTGTGAGATAAATCAGCAGTAAATACAGGATGGTCAGAGCACAAAGGAGTTCCTTATTCCTAGGAGTAAAGAATTCAGGAAAGGCAAAGCAAGGACACCTTATGGAAAAACAGCTTAAAAGCATGTAAGTCCAAAGGAACATGAACTACAGGTACACTTCTTCATGCAATAGGAAATGAGAATGCTTCACGTTGCAGATGAAACCAGTATCTGTGTGACTGGGCAGACAAGGCTAACAGCAGCAACCATCAAAATAATGACTAGCACTGGCTGAAAAACATTATATTCCTGTCTTCTGGCAGGCGAAGTGTGTAGAACAAAACAAGGTTTCAAAGTGCTTACTTGAATTCAATTTGGGGCTAGAAAGTTTTAAATCCTGACATTTTTGCAAAACAATATATTCAGAGTGATTTACTTCAATCAAAGCCATAACATAAAGTCTAAAGGAAAAATGTTGACTTGATTAAAACAGTTCAGCTGTATTACTTGAAAATGTTGATGAAACCAGTGTGTTCCCACAGAAGATCTAGACATTTTAAACGTGCAACTTCTTTAAATGAAGAGGAGTATTTTATTTGAAGATTCTTTTTCCAGATGGTTTCATTTCAGTGCTGAACTAGAAAGCTTCTTCTAGGTAAGCAGAGGTGACAGGAGGCACTTTCCTTCAAAGACTTCACGTGAACCCCGTCTTTCTGTGTGAAGGTTGCCCCAGAGACAGCAGAACAACTGCAGAAGGTGCGCACGTGTGGAAGAGGTACTGTAGGATTAAGAGCATTCTTTCAAATGTTCACAGAATAAAAAAATTTAGCCGTTTCTAAACAAAAAGCAATAAGAAGAAAAATTCAGCCCACTGCAGAGGACAACACCTGCATGAGAACATACTGACTTCGAGCTTTGAAGATGTACCTGTGATTTAACCAGCTGCAGATCCCTGCAAACAGGTTTAGATAGAAAAACTCTTTTCCTCTACCCTGTGTCTCAATTCCTCACTTAATTGCCCTTTTCAAGGATAGTAAAAATAGAAATTCTGTTTTGATACACGTCTTCTCCTTTTGAACAGCATGCATGGCCAGATGCAAGCGCAATGTGCAATACCTCCTGTGCCGTGTACTGACTGGGGGGACACTCCTTGCTCCAATTGTAGTGCTCAGCCACCAGATTCAGCCACTAATCTATACCCAGGTTTCACATGTACAAAGAAAGAAGTGTCTGTCTATGCACTCAACTGTGGGAAAGCAAATGAAGCAGTGGCACCACCTCTGCACGATGCAAATTCATCAACCCGCAGAGCAGCTATGAATGGTTCTTCGTGTCTCCCAGTGCCACCTGATCCAATCTGGCTCTCCAGGCTCAGGATCTACATAACCAGGGACCAAATACAGCCCTGGTCTGTGATTACAGAATGATAGAATTGTTGTGGCTGAAAGAGACCTTTCAGATCATCGAGTCCAACCATTAACCCAGCACTGTCAGGTCACCACTAAACCATGTCCCCCATCACCACATCTCCACAGCTTTGAAACCCCTTCAGGGATGGGGACTCCATCACTGCCCCGGGCAGCCTGGGACAGGCCTTGACAACCCTTGCTGTGAAGACATATTTGCTAATGTCCGACCTAAACCTCCCCTGGTGCAACTTGAGTTCATTTCCTCTTGTTGTATCCCTTATTCCTTGGGAGAAGAGACCAACCCCATGTGGCTCCAACCTCCTTTGACAGAGCTGTCGAGAGTGGTCTCTCCTGAGCCTCCTTTTCTCCAGGATGAACAATCCCAGGTGCCTCAGCTGCTCCTCACAAGACTTGTGCTCTGGACCCTTCCCCAGCTTTGTTGCCCTTCTGTGGACACGTTCCAGCCCCACAAGGTCCTTCCTGGAGTGAGGGGCCCAAAACTGAACCCAAGATTCAAAGGGTGGCCTCACCAGTGCCCAGCACAGAGGGACGATCCCTGTCCTAGTCCTGCTGGCCACAGTAGTGCTGACACAAGCCAGGATGTTGGTGGCCACCTTGGCCATCCGTGCACACACTGGCTCATCTTCAGCCAGCTGTTGACCAACACCCCCAGGTCTTTTTCTGCTGAGCACTTTCCAGACACTATTTCCCAAGAACAAGAGTGTTGCAGGGGGTTGTTGTGACCCAAGGGCAGGACTCATCACACGGACTTGTTGAACCTCATCCCACTGGCCGCAGCCCATTGATCCAGCCTGGCCAGATCCTGTTGTAGAGCCTCCCAACCCTCAAGAAGATCAAAAGTCCCATCCAACTTTGTGTCACCTGCAAACTTACTGGGGATGTCTCAATCCCCTTATCATGATCATTGTTAAAAATGTTAAAGAGAACAGGCCCCAATACTGAGCTCTGGGGAACACCACTTGTGACTGGCCACCAGCTAGATTTGGGTTGTTGTTGAATCTCTTCTCTATCACAGCGGTGGAAGCATTTCAGAAAGGACTGTAGTAGGATGAAGTGCGCATGCATACCCAAACTGAACGTATTTCACCAGCCTGTGTGTTTTAGCACCTCTCCCCAGCCAGAGCTCTCTGGTCTGTGGCAGCTGCCAACAGTTCTTAAATGGCTGTGGTCATAGTTTAGACTGAGGAAGGAAGAAGGGAGGGGACGGAAGGAAGTATCAATTAGAAAACAATCCCATTTAAATGCAAGAGAAAAATGGAAATTTATGAGCGATCTTTCTCGTATTGAAAACAGAAAGAACCCCAAAGCCCAGTAACTCCTGTCTCAGCTGTGCCAGCCCCTGGATTAGCATTTCCTTTCACACCCTCTCAGTCCGGAAACTTGTGATCTCACCAAGCGCTGGAAGGGCTGGCTCCTGGCTGCTCCCAGCCCATTGCGCTCACAGAGGTAACTGAAGTGCTATTCACCAGCTGGATGAATGAAAAGTGAAGAAGGGTTTCCTTTACTGCTCTTATGCAACATGCAGTGCACAGAGCCAGTCCTTTCTGCTTGCTAATCAATGCCACTGGAGATGAGCTGTAGCAAGGCTTCTCACTTGGGGTACCTGGGCTGTGGAGAAAGAGAAGAGGGGTAGGATAAACCCCAGCTTAAATCTGCATTCAAAGAGTTGCTTTTTCTTACTGAAAGTAAAGCACGAGCTGCTTAGTCACTTCAGTGTTGTCAGCACTCCAGTTACTGGCAAAATCAGCCTGTTTTCAGAAATCATAGCTTTTGCAGGCGCTTTTTTCTCAGCTTTATTTTCAATAAGAAATCAGTTACCGTTGACCCCCTTTTCATGGAAAAGCTTAAAAAAAAATGGACATTTGGGAATCTGGATGATCATTGCCTAATTCAATAGACTACCAAGAGTGGGACGAATAAGGAGCAAGTAGCACAGGATCAAAACTCACAGAGTTTTCCAAAAGCAGCTCTGATCAGACCTCCCTTCCCAGCAGAAGAACCACTGGGCAGAGATACTCCCAGTGCTCTCCAGGACATTCCCCATGCTCAAATCCAAACAGGAACCTGACACGCTGCAGTAATGGAAAAGCATCACCCAAAGTGTTTCAGCTGAAGGAGCCAAACATTAGCAATAGTGACCAGGCAGCTCTGGGACATATTCTTCCAGAATATGCAGCTTTTGAAGCCATTTTTGAAGTCCCGGAGAGTGAAGGCAGCCTTTTTACAAGTGAATGACCGGGCAGAGCTGAGGAGGGGAGAATCATGTTTTGGGTCTATGGTGTCAGTGCTCCCCCTCACCCCAGACCAGCCTAATGTAAGAGGGCAGGTACTTGGCTCACTGACAAGTGAAATTCTGTGTCATTGGGAGTCTCCACTGCAGCAGATCCAAAGTGACTCAGAGGGAGGATGGCAGATGCAGAGGAGTGAGAGAGAGAAACGACTCACATGGGGGAAAGGAGGCAAAGAGAAACACTGTCCCACCCAGTGCACGTGGCTGGTCCTCATCCCAGCTCTGACACGCTGGAAACAGAGAGCTCAGCAAAGGGCTGTATATGGATAGGGTGACTAGAGCAGCTGCAACATGCCAAGCTCACAGCCATGGAGCCTCTGACAAACCAGCTGAGGTTCAGTTTCCTTCTGGACAGTGTAAGTGTAGTGTCCATGCACAGAAGGCTCAGCACGAACTTGCAGCTGGTCCAGGGTCACACAGCTCTACTGCAGAAGGAGACTCACTCATTCTTTTTACTGAAAATAAATGTTTGTTATTGATACACTTTTTTTTCTTTCCTTTTCACATCACCAAGTTTCAGGTGGCTATAATGCACCTTGAAAACACAATTAAATAATCCAGCTATTTCCACAACAGCCAAAAAGATCTGGGAAAAGATTAAAGCAAACTCAGCAACAGCCACTCAGAAATGTTTCCCAAGGTGCAGCCAACAAAAACTTGTCAGAGCTCATAAATTACAAACTAATTTGCACAGAGAGAGCTCTTTTGGCAGCAGGCAGGCAGAGTGTGTCCCTCAGCTCCACAGCACCTCAAGCAGCCACACACATGTGGAGACAGCCTCAGAAGATGTGGCAGCACAGCTCCAGTGACCACGCTACTGCAGGTGCCATCGCCAGCACCAGGTCAGTACCCTGGGCTCATGTGAATGCTGTCGATACTGGTAGATACTCTGATGAGTGAAGGAAGGAATTTTTTCTCCGTTACTTAAAGGTCTGCACTCCCCTATTCCCTCTCAGGAAGAAACAAATCTCTCCTCTCCGTGATGCTCCTCATTATTTAGATACTTTTTGGTGAGAAACCGTAAGTAACTCAAGCAGAACATACCACTCTACAGTCTCCTAACCGTCCCCCTCAAAAGGCATCCTTTCACGGTCCTGGATTACGTTTCTCTCCTCCTTTCTTTCCCTAATCCTCCTCCAGGATACTCCAGTCCTCTGCCCCTTCCCAGTGTTCTCCAGAGCTCACATATTTGTAGGGCTGCTGCTGACTCTCTCCAAGGAAAAAAAGCTACAACCTCAAGGACAGTGGCATGCAAAAGTACCTTTGCACTCCTTCTGCAATGTCCTCTCCCTATTTCTTCTTTCCTCAATAAAATGACTATGATGCTACTTAGAGCTTTCTGTAAACAACAGATTTAAGCTTTAGGTTATTTTCTTAATCCAGCCTTCCATTACACACAAATCCTGACAGCACTTTGAACCCCACTGCCCAAAGCAGTGACAGTCAGTAGTAATACAGATCTCCTCTTGTTGGGAACTGGGTTGGTTGAAGCATCTGGGCATTAAAGAGAAGCACATCTGGTTACTATGTACCTATTTCAGGCAGCACTTCTGGAGCAATTGAATTCGAAAATTCCCCCACCCTAAAATACAAATTAGGCAAAAGAAAACCAACTATTTAACTGGTAGCTTAGCAAGTGACTTTTCCTGCCTTGTGCCAATTTGGCAATAATTAACAAATGTTTTCATTGAGGGAAGGCTGAGGAACTGCAACCCAGTTTTCCACAGTCTACCTGTGAGGCAAAGCTGCTCACCAGCCAGATGAGCTGCTGCATCACCCGAACTTTAACATCAGAACTGAAGAATTTGATGCGAGACTCTCTGGAGTACCTTAAGAGTGGTTTGCTTCAGCCTGCCAATTAATTCCAAATGAGTGTCAAACCAAAATGTCAATACAGGAAGTATGTAGTAAATAATTTTTCAGTAAGTGTCTCCTGGCCTTGTCATTGTCATGATTAATAGTGGAATTCTATCTGCTGATGAGGTGAAAATAAGATGCATTGTACAGAGAACATTTTACAGTCTCTTACTGATTTGGTTCACAGTTTCTCCGTGATTTTTACACAGAGCTCTATCAAAGTACCTCTTTTGATCCACAACACATACAATTGCTATCTACAATCAGCATATATATCCCTAGGAGTAGACTGTGAATCTTGACATGTTCTGAAAAGACACAATGATTTTTCACAAAAGTAGCAAAATCCCTGGAAGGATCAAAGATCAAACTCTTTTCCTTTATGACTCAACAGCATCCAAATCTGTCCCTCAAGAGTAAATGTGCTCTCAGCAACCAACTGGAGCAACAAACCAACTCCTTTCATTAGCTGCACTCTGCTCCACAGCTGAGAAAATACACCTTCTGCTCTCCCAGCTGTGGAACACACCTAGCTGAGACTTGCGTGACAGTAGGTGAACTTCTGCACACCCTCTGTCCTGGCTCTGCTCTGGCTCTTAAATAAATAACACTTTAAGACAGGACACAAGGCCATCTCTCTCTCTGTTCCACAGAGAGAGGGCATTCTCTGGCCTGTTCTTCTGGATAAAGGGTGGGGGGGAAACTGGAGAGGAAGGACTCCTTAACTTATTAAAACTGGTGGATAAAAGGCTAGCTCAAACTTATCCACAACAAGTACACCACAGCTGGTGGTCCTTTCCAGGTTCTGGAGGTATCATTGCTGTCATCTTCAGCTTCACCTCATATTGGAGGAAATATTTGTCCTGAGTCACTGAGTCACATTTTCTTCATTACAGTAAGTGTTCTTAATTTACAAATTTTTCAGCCCTCTCTGAAGCCCTGAGCACATTATTATTCCTGGGATCATCCCAGATTTGCTAGTTCTGCCCTTGACGGTGATCCTGAGAGTTTGCTGTGCTCTAATCTGAACAGAGTCTTCCTGTTAGAAGGAAAAGATGAGAAGAAGCAGCACAAGAAGAAACAACTGTCCTGGCCACTACATCTACCTATAAGGCTTATCTGGAATAAGCCTGGCATGAACCAAAATCTTCAAACTTCACTGCAGGTCACATCACGTGGGACCTTACTGTCAGAGGCCAGCCTGTGCCTGAACCTGCACACAAGAACCACGGACACAGGATGAAGTGAAGGTGTAAAAAATACAAGGGTAGACGCACCTTCCAGCAGAATCTGGTACCAGTATCACTAGTCTCCTCCCTTTGCTTTGCCACTGCTCAGCCACATTTCTTGATTTCCCAATCCTGTGGTTTTCTACAAGCCATGCAAAAGGAGCTGGGGTTTAGAAATCAACTCCCCAGAGACAGACTGGGTTAAGGATCAAGCCTTGTCATTTCTCATTGAAAAATGTTCAACTAACTAATCTAGTTATCTGCCCAGATATTCTTTGGTATGATGAAAAGGAACTCAGATTTATTTCAGCACTCACACACATGCCCTCTCTCCACCCATGCCAGACAACAACGGACAGCAGACAGAGCATATCTGTTGTAAGTGGACTGGATGTACCACGAGGTATATTGCCAATTATAAATTAATGAAGTCCAGAAAAAGCATCAATTCCTCAGGAACAGTTTCCTCTCATATGGTGACAAAAGAAATCCCTTATCAGGGTTATTATATATACCAATTAAATTCTTTAGCTAAAGCAAAAACTTATTATTTTAATGGAGGAGAAACTAGAACATTTGGTTAGAATGTTCTCACAGAAATGTTAATTACCACAGGCATTAAACAAATGGAAATCAAAGCCTACCATTTGTTGAGCACTTTGAAAAGTTTTAATGCAAAAAATGTGCTGGAAAGAAACCTTCAATTTTTCCTCATGAATGAAAGCAAATCCCTGTAAACGAAGCTACATCTATCATGCTGCTAATCAGTCAGCAGCCACAGATGCAACCCATCAATCAAAACTGTTCCTGCACAAACTCTCCATAAAAGATAATAGAATTAATTTGGTTTGTTGGATACCAAAATGCAAAAAGATGCCTGCTCTGCTATTTCATCCCAGAGCCTATCATTTCAGAGACAACAATAATGCCAGATGTAACTAATGGAAGCTACGCTTGCAATTCCTCCCCATCTTCCACCCTGTGTCTGCTCCTTGCTGATCCTCAAAGACCGTGAAGAATTGTGTAAAACAAGCTGAGAGTTGCATCATGACTCCCAGTTTTGGAAAGTAAACTATCCTGCACTTCACTGGCCAGGCATGAGACAGAGGAAGGTTTTGCTCCTCAGCAGCCAACATGTTCCTGAGGCAATGGGACAAGCAGATCGGTGTCCCATGCAACCAGTGCGCACACAATGCCTGGGTGGGACCTTTTCTTATATCCGCTGTAGCACACGACTGTATGAACTTGATGCTGACCAGGAACATGTCTAGGTCCTACAGACAGATAGATTCAGGACCCTGCTGGAGAGGGTCTGAGCCTCTTTATCCTCCAAGAGATGCCAAGGCCAATAATGCTACCTCCAAGATTAAAATCTAGAGAAGCATTTCAGAAGAGTCATTATACTAGACATTGGAGAAAGCATGCACTGGTTCTGCAGTGATAAGGTCTGTTCTCTTCTGGGCAGCAAATTTATTTATAACCAACCTGAAATAGATTTAAAGCTATTTAGAGCCTGTCATAAAATGAAAGCACTGACTGATACTTTGAAACTAATAAAAGCAAAAGATCTAGTACTAATTCTTGGTGAAAGGTTTCAATATTAACAGATACAGAAACATAAATACACCTATTTCTTGTACTCCCTAGCGTGCTTTTGCTCACTAAGGAAGGTGCACAATGCAGAATCCTGGATCCTGAACTCCTTCCATTGATTTCAGTAGCTTTGGACCAGAACCACATTGTCTAAGGTGTAACCTTAATTTGGAGGATAATTTCCTGTTCTTTTCCGTACACTAGAATGAATCTCAAACAGACATACTCAGTGATCACCAACAGATAGTTTGCTGTATATCTAAACACATTTAGACAACTTCTGCCCTCAGATGCACCTGCATAATTATTGCGTTCACAACAAGTTGTGTCTCTGTACCATATTTATCCTACGAACCAGAACAATACCAGAAGAGCAAGTCCTGGTTACTTTGTAAGTTATACATTACATTTTCTACGACCACAGAAAGGTAGTATGACCTGCTGTGTAAATATGCAACCCATACTCCTGGATATTTTTAGTTACTGATCATCAACAAATGCAAGTCAATCCATGATAATTTGCAACTAAAGGCAGAACATTCAAGACAAGAAATCTCATCAATCCAGGAAACACTGATGCTGTAAAGTTTGGCTTTGTTCTAATGGGGAACGTACGATGTTTGTAAGATATTTAACAAAAGTGAAAGTTTAATTGCTGAAGAGAAGTTATCACTGAAGAAGCCAAGCAGACTTCTCCAACAATCTTTGAGAAAAAAGCAGCTCCTTTCAAATATACTGAAAAGTAAACTAGTCCCATATCCTTGTATAAAATTCTTGGGAAATGAAAGAACTGATGTAAACTTTGATTTTCATGTCAGACCACACCCAGGTATTCCTCTGATGTTGAAGAGAGAATCCAGAGAAATCAATTGATGAGAGCACTATTTTTGCATTCAATTATGTACATGCAGGTACTCCCACTAATATAAAACGCTGATTTGATATTTTTCCATGTTACCTTATAGAGATGCATATAATTTAAACACTTCCTTTCACAACACCTTGTTTTTCTTAACTTCTGACTTTTATTACATTGAACAATACTTCACAAAGGTGGTATTGACTAATGTGTGCAATTTTTTTGGTCTTGGTGCATTCAAATAGATATGTATATTTGGTTAATTTTCTCCTGGAAGGAGAAGAAGCTATTTTGTTTTCCAGCTGAATAAATCCTACAACTGTGAAGATGATTTATGCAAGGGAGAAGAAATCATTAATACAGTGAAAGAAGAATGAGATGACAGTCCCTCCCTCCAATGCTTGTTATGCACAGTCCAGCACCTGGCTGGTAAGAAAAATTAAGATGACAAAGTTCCTAATATGCACAAGATAAAATAAAGTGTCCCAAAATCACAGAACTTTTGGTACTAAAAAAACCCCCCAGATCAAACAAACCTAAACCAAAACAAAACAAACAAACAAAACACACCCAAACACCAAGGAAAGATTATGAAATGAGAGGTATTCCACCTTTCCAGTCCTCTCTCAAGTTCCTCCACTAGTGCTTCTATGAATGCAGGCTCCAAGGCCAGGCAAGCATGCAGCCATCCAGCAGAAAGAGGCACCTGCAGAGAGCCTTCCTGTGGCACGGCCTTGCCTCACCCCAGAATGATGTTAAATGCTCTGGCAGCCCAGTCAGACGTTCACACCCACCTGACTGGTTTGGGAGGCTGGGAGAGGGAAGATTTTCCCTAGATTTCCAAGAATACAAAGGTACTACAACTTTGGGGAATCTCTTCTAAAAGCAAGTTGCTGCTACAGTGATCTTAGGTATTCAAAGTACAAAGAACGAGAATAGAACAAAGGGGACTGTCCTGGTTGAGGTTAGAACAGAATTCTGTTCAGTGATTTTATTTTTCAGCTTAGTCTCTTCTCAGTAACTGCACTGTCTGAAGTTAACAGCAGACTTTCACAGTCTCTGCTTCAAGCAGTAATAATGCTCCATATTTTTACTACCAAGGATTGGTGTGTGCAGACCAAGGTGACTGCTAAATATTGGGCACCATGTTGGGGTGCAGTAAGAGGTGGCACTTGCAGGGAGGAGCAGCCAGGACAGGTGACCCTAAACTGACCAACAAGGGATTCCATCCCACGTACATCGTATTCAGTATAAATCTGAGGCATCATGAGTCTCCAGGTTTCTTCACTGGCCGAGGAGGACTCTGTCCATTCCACCTTCAATCCCAATCCATGTGTTCCTGAATCCAGTCTGGGACTTCCCCAGTACCTGTTCCACAGCCTTAGTGGTGATGCAATTGCTATCAGGGTGGTTTGGTTTGATATTGGGTTTGTATATATTTGTATATATTACATATTATTATTATTTCATTAAAGCTGGTTTAGTTCTCTAATACATAACTCTCTCTTACTCCGTTTCTCTTCCCTTTTGGGAGAGGAGAGGGGTTAATAGAAAGCATCTGTCATTCATCTAGGGGCTGGCCCAGCCCTAAGCCTTGTCAGGGACCATGAATTTAAATTTAAGATCCCATGTTCAGTTTAACTTCAGTCTTCTAGAAGGCACCTCACTGATGAGGCTTCCTCTACAGTCAGTGGTGGTCAAAACTTCAGAGGGCAACTAATACCACTGGCAATCTGTTTATGACGTATGTGAGCTTGTCTTTATGCACCCCATGGGGACCTCATGCGATTAATTACCTTATTTTCACATAAATAAAGCAGAAAAGCCTGGGGTTCTTCAATTTGCAAAGGACAACTCAATGGAGAATATAAACAACAAGTAAAGAATTGTAAGAAAGGCAGATAACCTGAAGGGGATATTCCTTCACCAAATATGGACCACAGAAGTGCAGAGGCCAATGAGAAGAAAGCAAACATTCCCCAAGAGGCCAGCTGGAAGAACTGCAACAGAGCTCTGAAAAATGATGGATTCCATCATCCCAGCAACTCCTGGTCATTCAGAAGAATGGGGAAGGAAAGTGGTGCAGCTTCTCACAATTCTGTCAATCCTCCGTTTGACATGTCAGACTTAACTTTTATGGAGTGTGCAAGTTGTGCACCACAATAGAGATATTCTCAGTTTTGTAGGGTTGCCTACTTTATACATGAACATGATAAGGACTGTCAGCATCTAGGTCTTCATTGCTTCCATGCTATTCTCAGAGCCAAAGCTCTATAAATCAAAGAAGATGGACTTCATTGCGTGGAGACAAGATGGAAGATGTAGCCAATCTACCTGAGTATAAATGTTAACACACTCCTGTTATACACAGACTACTGTCAGTATGTATGACGATGTTATATAGTGACCGCTGCCTTCCAAATCCTTAGAGATTACAATTTCCCATTTGGGATGTTTAACCAAAATAAGCATTCACCTTTAAAATCATGTCAAGCCATAGCTTTCCACCTTACCTCCCAATGCATACTACCACCTCAGCCTGCAGGCACTGGTTGTCCTTCAGGAGAGGAACCCTACCCCGTTTATTTTACAAAAACGCTATTCCTTTCTTACAGCTGGATATGGTCTGTTGAAGACATTTCATCCCATAGCAAAACTCATTCAAAAGTGCCATCTGTTTTTCCTGCAGGGGCACAGTAATGCCAGAAACTATTTAACATTCCATAAATTAAGACCATATAAAGGATAGCTCATTGTTAAAGCAAAGCAAGGAATCATTTGGAACCTGATGACAGACATTTTGCTAGGATTTCGCCTTAAAAATAGTATCTAATGAACAATTTTTGGTTTGCTGCTATAAAAACTTCACATTCAACATTAAATAGAAAAGGCATGTCACCATCTAGACCATCTTAATGCCTGGCTTCATCCCCACTTCCATCAGTGTCAGCAGGGTCCTTTCTAATAACTTCAGGAGGAGACTCAAGATGGGCCAATGGGTTAGAAAAGATTCAGTGAAAAACCAAATTCTTTTCTCATTTACCCTGGTATGGGTCTGTTGTATCTGCACAATACACACAGTAAGAGAACAGAATTCTATCTTCAAGTTTAAGAGCCATTAAAATATGTCTTATTTTATAGATGTCACACTACTATGTTACACTCACAGCTCCCCACCTCACACTTATTAGCAAGAAAGCCCAGCTAGAAATGAGCTGCCATTTGCTATTCCTTCCTACATCCAAATGCTAAGACATGATGTTGAATCAATAAAAAAGCTGGACATAGAATGCTGCTATGAGTATGTATCATTCGAGTCAACACTAAACCAGCTTCATTTGCCATTCATACAGAGAAATTACAGATTTTTTGTTTTGTTTTTTTTTAAAAAAAAGTCCATCACCACAAAAAAAAAATTAAGCATGCACAAAAGAAATCAATAGTGCTTAATTGGAAAAAAATGGCACTGTAAAACCCTCCGCCCAAGCGTGGGACTCCGGTGGCACGCTGCCCGACTCCCTGGGCTTCCTGGGGACACACAGTCCTCCCTAACATGCAACTCCTGTCACACGCACCAGGAGCTGCGTGTGAGCTGTGCTCCAGAGCCTCAGTGCAAAAGTTACCCTCCTTACATCAGGAAACTACCACATACTGGTATGTTTCAAAACCTGTTAGTGAAATGGAGAAGTAGATGACACTGACATGCTCTGAGTGATAAGAATTTTTACCTCAAAATTGAGCTATTTATGCCCATAAAGTTGTTAATTTAAGACTACGTACATAAGCATATATAATTATTATCACCTCTTTGTGAAGCCCTCACACTGCTATAATAAAATTCGCAGAAGCAAAGCACTTTCAGCCCAACCGTTACTATTCCCAGAGACAATGCATATATATTTTTTCCATCACATCAGATCCTGGATGATGGGGGAAGGGCAGGAGCAGTAGGGAGGGGGGAAATGCAACTTGAGAAGTGGTAAGTGTGTCAAAATCTAAATTACTTGGAGATATTTTGCAGCACAATCATCCTTTATGCTTGTGCAGCTCAGCTCATATGGCTCACATTCAGCCTGTCACACTGAATCATTGCTACTTCTTGACTTACATTAAGAAAAACAAACCAAACTTTCGCTTCAGTATGTGAGGTAAAGCACTCTGAATTCCCAGTCAAAAGGCCAGAAGCAGCATTGAAAATAATTGTTTTTGTAAGAAGCTCACTTCTGAGAAGAGGAAAAAAAGAAGTCTGTGAAGATCTGACTAATAGCACAAACACATGTGTTGCTTATGGAGTTATTTTGTAAAAAAATATCCGTACTGCAGAAAGCTTTGTCCACGAGCAAGGCAGGCACAGCTTCAGCAGCCCTAACAAAGCAAATCAACTCCTATCTAAAGTTTTTAAACTGCATCAAACAGAAGATTTTTAACAAGAGCTTTAGAGTCTAATGAACAGTTATAAAGTAAATCTGGAAAACAAAGTACAAAATCAAAGCAAAAACACATCCAGACGCAATCTTAGCAGCTAGCAGAACGCAAGGCACAAAGCAAAGCCAACACTCACACAAAGTTACTTTACGCTTCTCCCAGGGAATTTGCAACAAATGTCCACCCAGTTAGGAAGGATTTCTGCTAACCTGTGGATGTGCTGCAAGGCAGATGCAGTGGGTTCTCCTCTCACCTTTTGTTCCCAGCCATGTCAGCTGTGCTCTGCTCCAAGTGCTGCTTGCACTCCCAAATCCCCTTTTCCAGCTCTATCTTAGGAACTGCCCAGATTTTGTAGTGTAATCTGAGCAGGGAAGTACCATGTGCCTATGATATGGTTAATTCACTTTTTTACCCCCACTGCAATGCTTGAGGAATCTGCTTTGTATTTCAAAGCCATGCCTAAGGCTGCCTGACCCAGGTACAGCCAGGGCAGCACTGGGGCTGCCTCCGCCACCCAAATGGAGCCCTTGACCAGCTTGTTCCCACCTACCAAACCCTGGAATGGGGGATTCACGGGGCCACTGAGGCCCTTGTATCCCTTTCCCCAGGTGCCTAGTGCAGAGGGGACCATAGCCTCCACACACACCAAAGGGGGACAGACCCCCTTGCTCAGGGCCACCTCCACAGTGCTGGGGCCATCGCTGTCCCCATGGCCAAAATCAAGGCCCTCCACTGAGACAGTTCTGGTAAGACCCAGTGAGGCCCCCTGAGACGCAGTGAAGCCCAGGCACCTGGGCTCCGGGCTTTGCTGGGTCTCAAGGGGCCTTGGTGGCAACAAAGGCATTGCACAGGTTGCACTACAAGATTCCCATCCATTCCTCTCCAGTGTTACTGTCAGCTAAGTAAGAAACCATCTCAGTTTCTTCTACTAACAAAAGAAACCTTTCTACTACTACCACTACCTGCTTAGCCAGCAGGACTAGGGCAGGGATAATCCCCTGCAATGGGAACGGGGGAGGCCGCTCCTTGAACCCTGAGTTCAGTTTTGGGCCCCTCACTCCAAGGAGGGCACTGAGGGGCTGGAGCATGTCCAAAGAAGGGGAACAAAGCTGGGGAAGGGTCTAGAGCACAAGTCTGGTGTGGAGCAGCTGAGGGACCTGGGGTTGTTCAGCCTGGAGAAAAGGAGGCTCAGGGGAGACCTTGCTCTCAACAATTCCTTGAAAGGTTGGAGTCAGGTGGGGTCAGTCTCTGCTCCAAAGGAGGTAGGGATATGACAAGAGGAAACAGCCTCAAGTTGTGCCAGGGGAGGTTTAGGTTGGATATTAGCAAATATTCCCCAAAAGGGTTATCATGGCCCGGCCCAGGCTGCCCAGGGCAGTGATGGAGTCCCTATCCCTGGATGTGTTTAAACGTTGTGTAGATGCAGTGCTTAGGGACATAGTTTAGCAGTGGACTTGGTAAAGTTAGATTATTGGCTGGACTTCATGACCTTGAAGGTCTTTTCCAACCTAAACAATTCTATCAATTTCTACTATTGAAAAAACTTTCTTCATTTAATTATTCTGTTAATGTTCTATTAATCTTGATCTATTTCTGGTTTGTATCTGCAAATACAATTTGCAAAGACTCCAAAGAGAAGGAAATGCCTCTTCTTCCCTAATTCCGCACAGGGAAAAGTTAAACCAGTTGTAAAGTTACCAAACATGCATACACCAGAGAAGAAGGGGTAAGTCATCAAGTCTCCTGAGTCCTCCTCATCCAGCCCCAACCTCACCTTAGGGTCCTAAGCACTGCATTACCAGCTAGCGCCAATCTGGTGTAGGATTTTCCTGATTGTTTAGGTCTTGAGAAGGGTAAAGTGCAAACCATCAGTGGTTGAGCTATTCCTCAACTTTCTTGAAAGCAAATTCCATATAATCTCCATGTCAACATTGTCAATGTCTCAAACACTATTAAATCAAATTACACAGGGAGGCTGAAGGAGCCCCACTTGGCAAAGAAATGGGAGGTTTCTGTTACTCTTTTACTCTCTGCCAACCCTAGGCAGATGGGGGAGCAGCTATTGCTGCTTTTAAACAAGGACCCCTAAAAGAGATTAAATGGGAGCATCAGGGGGCTTGGAAAAGGAAGGAAGTAAGACACAAAGATGGCAGAAGACAGAAAAGCTCTGGGGGAAACTTTAACTCTGGGCCAGAAAGTGGCAAAGCAATTTCATGTAAGAAACCTGCTTTTTAAATTCTGCAAATATCTTATGTAGGATTTCTAACAGTTGAATTATGCATCTGCAGAGTTTTCCTTTCTTCAACCTTTAAACCTTTATTCTAAAGCAAAGGTGCTGGTTGCATCTTCTTTGTTGCATAACTTACTCAGTTATGTTTGGAATCAGCATGTGTCAGGTAAAACTTGAAATGTACGATCTAGGACTATTTCAGAGAAAAATATACATTCTTTAAAGATTAATTCAAGATCTCAGCTCAGAAATTTGACCTTGATCAGTTACAGATGATTGCTTACAAAAAAGTGACAAAGAGGAAGTGAAGTGATCTCAAAGGTCATGAATTGCAGCCAACAGACGCCTTGCTTGCTGGCTGCCCTAGTCTATTTCCACAACTTGTACCTCTACCAGGCACAGTCATCATCCTCACTGCGCTCTGGTCAAAGCTTTGTGGTCCTCACCCCATCACCATGAGACTCTATGCTCCCCATCCCCAATTCACATTGGGGAGCCCTCCAATTTCCATGCACCTCAAACCCTCCAGGTCAGGGCCAGGCACTGAGGGCTGCACAGCCAGGGCAGGTCACAGCAGACTGTAGGGAGCCAGCTCTTCACTGCCTTCTTTCATTAGCCTGCAGAACAGGCTATAATTTGCTGAAATGATGATTAATCAGATCTTATTTTTCTCTAAGGCAGTTAATGAACAGCCAATTAAGTGTCTCAGTAATTCTGAAATAACAAAGGAATAAGTTTTGAGTGACAATGAGCAGCTACTTCACAGTGCAAGCATCACAGTAAAAGCCAGCCTGGCTAAAAGGGCAAAAGATACACAATAGAAGGTCCTTTCATCCACATCAGCACAAACCCATTTTTTTTCTGCTTCTCACCATCCAGCTGGAAGAGCCTGGGCATCCACAGCCTGCAAGTTCAGCAGGACAGTGACTCTATCTTGTGGCTCAGTTCATCTCTTTTCCAGATTCCAAACAAATCCATAAATGCTTAATTTTGATCGTAAAAAAGCAGGATAAGATTAAGTTACATAAACACAATTCAGTACAGCACCCAAAAAGCAAGGAATGACATTTTTAAAAGAATCCATAATCTTGTTTTTTGGGTTTGTTTTGGTTTGGGCTTTTTTTTGAAGTATTTCTTCAGTGGGAATTGTGCTGGAGCAAAGAATGCAAAACTTAGAGGCTTCCAAGAGGGGGTCATGGGAAATTACTCTACTTCAAGATTTTTCCAAATCACTAACATTTTAATTCTGAATGTATTTGTAAGAATCTGCCAACAAACCATTTTTCACCATCAAAACAGACAACTTTTTTCAGTTTGTAACTGTCCTTTTTTCCAGGTTTAAAAATAAATAAATAAATAAAATACTGTAGAGAACTTGTGCCATTTCTGTAAAATCTTCTGCAATCCACAATGACATTGCATATTTTTTTCATATAAAAAGCAATCTCCCCCCCCAAAAAAAAAAAAGAACAAAGAACATCATTGTTTCAGACAAAGAATTTCAGGAGAAACCACAAAATGTTCAAGCAAAACATTAAACATTTGATTTTCCACCCATTTTGCCAACAGTCTAAGTTTTCCCATAGTTCTAATATCAGTGTCAATAAGGAGGGGAGGGGAGGTGGGTCAGATGGATGATACTCACTCTGCAACTTAAAATCTGTGCAATGGAATGAGGATGAAAACAAGATGTGAATTGCAGAAAGCATTTTTCTTCTTTAACTTTGCCTTCCTTTCAAAGGGGAAACAAGACCTACTTAATTTACCCATCAGGAGAAAATGATAGTGAAAAACAACTAGAGGGTGTTACCAGCATTATTACAGAAATCCTGAGCTCTGCTCCTGCCCAAGCGCTTGCCTATGAACACTGAGCCCTGATCCCCATCCTAGTGACCACCATCAACATCCTGCGCTTTGCCTTCTCGGGGCTGGGGCCCAAACGTAAGGATGTTACTGATGTCAGATGCTATCTAGTATCTTTAAATGAGTTTTAGAAAAGCAGGCTTAAAAAGAAATGGAAACGTTTCATTTTAAAGCCAGTGGAGACTATTTTATTTAAATTGCCTGACACACTTCACTGCCTATTTTAGAGGGTTTTTTCCTCAGTACAAAGACATGTCGATATTGTGGCAGCACACAGAAGAACTTTATTTGCATGTTAGAGAGCCACAGTGACTGGCACTGCACAAGCACATGACAAAATGTTGTTTATAGACTCAGAGACAAGCAACCACTAAGAACAGTAACAATGTACCAAGGAATTAGAATTAAAAACATGCAACTGTCTAATCTAGAGGTATGCTTCTTCACAATAACAATCAGAAAGTGCTCATTTATTTTTTCAGTCCTTACAGAAAGGGAGATTTTAGTAAAGGTAAGTATAGCAGTGAGTTTCCGTTTTGATTTCTTGCACCTTAATTTATTCTACTTAAATGTAGGAATAAAAGTGATGCACTCAAGTTAACCTGTTTGCCCAGACTGAAGAGACCTTATTATATGTTCTTGTTCTTTTACACATCCTAAACATTCAGACACTTGCAGCACCCCAGGGTATAGTGCGCTATGTCAACACTTTGAGGAGAATGAAGAAGTCTGAATACAAATGAAGAGTGATTGCTTATCACATGCTCTTGCTTTTAATGTCCGTGTGTGAGAAAAGCCCATGAATTATTACAAACACTTTCCACAGGACATACCCTTCTGGATACGCAAGCAGTGATGCCAGGAACCAAACTGCGCATCAGAGCAAACCCAAAGCAACAATCTGCTTTCTAAAGGCAAACCAAAGTTTCAGGGCACGCTGCAGTTCCTCTTAATGAGCAGAGCCATTTATGCTATTTACCAATTTGGAATTGAGGGAT
The DNA here is from genome assembly GCA_033439905.1 of Ceryle rudis. Taxonomy (NCBI): domain Eukaryota; kingdom Metazoa; phylum Chordata; class Aves; order Coraciiformes; family Cerylidae; genus Ceryle; species Ceryle rudis. The sequence goes on along the minus strand of JAAGNO010003521.1, from coordinate 6,686 downwards.
AACCCCCCAAATCCATTTTCCCTGTATCAGATTATATCCTTTCCAAGTGGCCAGCCAAGTTTCATACATTAATCATACTGTCTGATGATCTTGAAAGACTGGGTGTGTTAGATGTTATATAGATGATGTGATATGCAGAAGGCAGCTCCATGCAGGAGGCAGATTAGTTCAGAATAGGAGAACATCACATGCTACCCAATGTTGGTGTTTTGGTTATGAAAATTGAGTAAGAAAACAAAAAATAAGCCTCAATAGACCCACTAGGGCCACTGAGAGAGCTGCACTAGTGAGAAGACCTCCAGCTGCCTGTCCTTCATTCAGCGACAGCCCAGTTCCCTTCAGATGTGGCCACTGAGCAGGCTCTCACAGTCCTCCCTAATTCCCTTCAGGAAGGAAGGGGACAACCCCCAAAACCAGCAGGATTATCTTCAATAGTCTAATTAGTGGTTTGAGATAATCCACTTGATTTTGCCTAGAGCAAATTAGGAAGCGCTCATGGGAACTCTGCAGCCAGCAAATAAAAGTACTGCTACCTTCTGCCAGAAGCACTGATCAGGCACAGGGGAAGAGGTCTGGTAGCGGTCAGAGGGGTCAGATATCTACACAGATGCCCACCCTGATCCCAGTCTCAAGGAGTTCCAGAAGGTGCAAGCCAGGTCCAATGACTCTGCCCCACACTGTTGCTGGCATCTCCTCTTACAACTCCATTAAAACAAAAAAACAAACCAAACATCACAAGGACTATATTGAAATTAAAATAAAACTGAGCTTCAGTATCAAAACTAAAATCTGGCAGCCTGTTCCCATGCAAGATCCATCATGAGTGATACATTTGTGGAGGACAGCTGGAACAAATCCATGACGTCTAATGACATGGTAAGAGCAAACCTAGAGCAAACAACTTTAAATCATTTGAAATACTACTGTGAACAGATGAAACTTCACAGCACTCACATACTACAATAATTAATCATTTCTAAACAGTTGGTTTTAATTCTTTAAAAAAATCATCATTTGCAGAAGCAATTTTTTTTTTCCATTCCAGCCATATATTTGAAGTAGAATTCTCCTGTGAAAGGTTTCAGGCTACACAACACTTCAGAGTTTTAAATGTATTCTGTCTCTCTCCTGCCTAAAGATTCATGACACAAGCAAAACAGCACTTTTCTATTTTCCTCCTCCTTTTTCACAAGTAACCTGGCCTCTAAAGCCCACTACAGGAGAGCAAAAGTGCTGTAAGAGTTTTTAAGAAAAAACTTCGAATGGGATTGTCACAGAAACACAGACAACAAATTACCTTTTAATCTAAATGGGAATTCAAATCTCGAAGGCATCCCCTCAATCTCTGCCCATGCATGTGTATCTGCTATCATCCTAAACAGGTCACAAACCCTCAGGTGACAGAACAGGTCTGCCCTTCCAAGGGTAAAAGAGCTGCTTTATCTGAACCACACAGACACCTGAAGGAGTTCAGCTGGTCCCACTCCTGAAGGCGGCCGCAGTGCACCAGTGACCTGGGAAATTTCCCAGAAAGAACTGTTAATGGGACCTGAGAAGAGAGCTGGGGGAGAGCTGCCAAGCTGAAATGACTTAGGACAGCACAAATGTGAGTGTAAGGGGCACAGTTGATTCTGCCTGACAAACACGGTTAAGTTGATACGGGACAAATGACTCGGCTCTCATTTAAGTAAAGCCTGGGTAACACACAGAAGGTCTCTCCTGGACACAGCTATAGCAAGAGTTGGCCAAGGACCAGCAGCTGGCTGGTAGTCCCCCACCACACGTCTGGCAGGAGGGACAGAAAGAACATTCACTGCGCTAGTGCAGACTCAGCTAATTTAAGTCAAAAACAAAGGTGGTTTGAGTTAACCTGTCTGACTTTACAGTGAGGAGGGTTAAGAACACCCATAAGACCCCTTTTGCCAGCTCCATTGGGGATATAATCTTTGCTGGTTTTATTTTCTACTTCCAAAGAGTCATGTATCCAAGCCCCAGGAATTGTTTTCTCTCTCTCGCTCCATAACAAGTCTAGACCAATTTGACTATACACCTACAGGTGTTAGGGGTTAGCAGTTAACAAAAGGTTTTGTGGATAGAGGAAAAGATGAGCTCCTCATCTCCAAGGTGTGTTCACTGACTAAAGCCAGGAGTAAAAACCAGAACTAAAGAAGTTATTTTAGTTCAGCCAGCTAGAAGTTTCATGCTAAGGATCAAACAAAAAAGAAAATCCTAACAAAATGGGTCAGAATGGGTCTGTGAGATGAAAAGAAACACTTTTTAAACCTTCACTCCACCAAAAGAAGTGCGTGATGTACTTCTCTGTGACTTCTCTCTAACCCAGACCACCTCCAGACTGCAGCAGCAGTGCGGCCATCCATCCATCGTGCCTGGGGCTGGACACGCAGCCGTACCACAGTAGGACCGCCGGCACAGAAGCTCTTCCCACACTCCCATCTCCACCCACGTCTCTACAACACTAGATTCCTGGCACCGGTTTGGACAGCTCGGCACTCATTGCCTGCCTTCATTCATAAAAACAAGACCACACTGATGAAAGCCACTAGCTCTAGTGCACCCAACGATAAACATCAGTGACATCTCCCAGTCAAACATTTACTTCCACAGCTGCCCCTATGCAGGAAGCCTAGAGGTCACATCTGGACAATGAAGTCAGGGCAAACTGCGTGTGTGGATCAGTGACAGGGCTTAAATGTCTCCCTCATTTTGGATTCAATTCACAGAGTTCATTAGCAAACAAGACAGATAGGAATGTACATCTTTCTTAAAGCAGACCCAGATTAATTTTCATAAATAATGTATTGTAACACACAAGAATGAAAAGGTAACTCGAAGGGTCTGGTCTTCCTCTAATCACGTTCATCAGCAGGAGAAGATCCACACTACAAGTGAGCTGCAATATTTTCATATCTAAGTGGGATATATGGTTGTTTCAACAGTTGCATTTCTTATAGAAAAGATGACAATAATGCAAGCAGGAGAAAACAAATCACTTTTTGGAAAGCCCCTTTCTGAAGTCTCTTTCTTTTAGCTTCTGATCTATACAGACATGGAATAGGAAAAGGACCTCTTGGGATATTAAATCCAGGCCCCTGTTATTAAACACAACATGCCACTTCCAGAAAAAAAAAAAAAAAAAAAGGAAGGTTAATATTACGTCAATGAGCTGGAAGGAAATCCAAATGTCTGATGCAGGAGAACGAGGGGAAAAAGCTAAACAAAAGTGAATGCATGAGACCATATCCCTGTATCAGAGCCTTATTCTAAATGCACGGGCCCTTGGTACATCCAAGGGGAGATAAGAAGCAGAATAATTAGGAATCAAGGTTCTTTCTGCCATTTTTCATTTCATCCTCATACAACTTGGAATAAAAACCACCTCACGACAGAGGAGGAAGAGTTGCTCCCGGCAGGCACAGCCCTCTCCTGGGGCAACGTGAGACCACCTGAGATCATGGTTGTCCCAGAGCTGAAGGCTCATGAAAGAGGCATGCACTGGTGGGCCAGTCTGGTTTCTTCAGAGTATGATGCTGAAAAGCCAGGCGGCAGCTGTAGGAACACATGTGCCCACTGTAAGTCTTTCAGCAACCACAAAAATCTCTGAATAATTTAAAGGACACTTCTGGTTTTGCCAGAAGCGGTTAAATCCTGCCTCTTACCCACAAACTAGCAGAAGAAACTCCCAGGCATGGAAAAATTTCCAAAGAACAGCTCAAAAGAAAAGCCCAGCATTATACATATTTGTCATCTCACGGAATAAAAGAAAGAAGGCAGCTGTGAAAGGCATGGTTGGCAGTAGGCGTGGTTTGGTCTACACGGGATGCAAAAATCTAAGCCAAAAGGATGACAAGGAAGGGTAGCCAAGGTACCCTCCATACCCAAGAGTCTCTACACAGGCTTTGAGAACTGAAAGCAGATACCAGACACTACAGAAATGAGAGCCATAGGAGCCCTTAGAGGTTTCAACTCACACAAAAAAAGGCACAAAAATCATAATTTTTAACATGGAATAAAAGCAGGTCATGGACTGAAGATGGGATGTAAATACTCTCTGCTCCTGCAGATCCAAAGCAATGGACGCCCACAGGACTGGTTCTGGCAGCCTGGAAATGCCCCAGCACTGTCCCTCCCACTGTTGAGGAACTGTCCAGCAAAACAAATTATTTCCTAAAAGTGTAATAACAGGGCTGAATACCAACCCAAAAGACAGTGCTTGAGAAGGTGAAGCCATTCCCTCACTGTGCTGCTGCCCTGTAGTGGCCCACCACTAGACCCAAAGGCCACCTTGGGATGTCTGGTGCACTTCATCTTGCACACACAAGAGTAAAGCTCTGCTCATGAGCCTCTGCTGCAGACTCCTATGTGCTCGCAGGTCTTTTCCAGTGGGCCAACTGATCCTCAGCTATGCTCAGCCAGCCCTCAGGTATGTCAGTGGTTGTGGCTGTCCCATGCTGCATGCCTGAGAGGAACAGAAGATGCTGATGCCACTGGAATGTCACTTTTAATGCCACCAGCCACTGCGGGACACTCTGCCCATCATCACCTCTGAAAGGCTACCTACCACTCAGAGCACAGAACTGCACCAACACAGCTTCTTCCAGCTTAGGAGATCAGATAAATTTAGAAGTACTTAATGCCACATCATCACCTAAAGCAACCAAAACAGTGTTAAAGTGGATGGAAGGCAAACAGTGAGAGATCTCTCCAATCACAGAAATGGATTTGATTTAAAAGAAAAACGTTTTGCCTCATATTTAGCTACCCTGCAAGGCACTGTTCACCTATTTGTTATCCCAGTACAGCTTGCAAAACAGCTTACTGTAGCCTGCTCAGACCAGCAGACCCACAGGAATGGAACCCCAGAGGAGACCCCAAGACTGAAGGCCTCAGCTGCTCTGGATTGCTTTACTGGCTTTCCTGGAGAAGGTAAAGCTCCACAAAAAATCCAACAAATCCTGCTCAGAGCTTTGCCTGTGAGACAGGATATGTGGATACAATTAAAATACTATGGCTGTCAGAGAATAAGGCAGCACTGGGAAAGGTTTGACAACACAGTAATGCCAATTAAGGGTGTGATTTTTGGATGATATTTTTACACCAACACCAGCCCTATTAATGGTGGTGTAACTTCTTCAAAGTTATTTTGAAGGTCCAGCCGACTCCACTGGGGAAAAGCAGCAGTTAAAAGACCCTTTTTTGGCCTCTACAGGCCCATTCTGCCATTAGGGGAAAATCTTTCATACTAAACAAAAATTTCATCCATTCCACTAATAAGGGTGGTTTATGACAAGAAAACTGTATCCTTCTCAATTCCACATCCACTAAAGCTGTAGTTTTTTGTTGTTAAATGACAGTCTACCCAAGTTCTAAGTAAAGCCATATTTATGGGATGTGCCCATAGCCTCCTTCTGCAACCCAAAGGACATGGATGCCTAAAACAAAGATGTCCCTTGAGGAGTAGCAGGAAGAGAGAGAACTGAGGTGCTGATGATCTGTTAGAAAACTATAGGAACAGAGAAAGTCTCAAGCACCACCCCTCTACTCCCCACCTATGAGTGCCAAGAAACAAAACTCGGTACTGTAACTCAGCAATAATGTCTTGCCTTCAGTACCAAAGGCTGAAAGAGAGAAAAACCTCAGCCCCGGTGTAGCACCAGGAAGCTCAAAGGACCTTCCCGCAGGTGCGTCCAGCTCATGTGCCCATCCCCACCTCCTACAGCCTTGCTCCCTGCAGATGGCTCAGCTCTGGGTGGACTGATGGGTTCCACCAAAAGCCTCTGAGTGACAAGAGATAAGGTGAAGGAAAACGTGGGGACAGAGAGCAGGCTGGCTCTTGTTCTCTGAACACGCCGTGAGTGATCCTGCTCCCGGGGGGTGAAGTTCTCCACCGATCCTGCAAGCCTGGTCCCCCTCAGTCTCCCCAACGCAGCCCCATGTGTCCACGCTGCCAGGGAGGCAGCCGGCCAGCGTTCACACCCAGCGCCGCTCACTCCAGGAATCCCAGCACACCAGCAAAAGCAGGCAGAAAGCACTTTTCTTAGAGGTCCCGTATATTTTCTCCTCTTCCTTTCAAACTTCCCGTTGGTTTTCGTTAAGCTCACATGAGGCGAGCAAGGCTGCAAACCTGGAGAACGCGCTTATGGAACAATTTTGCCAGAATTTTCCCCCCACCTACAAATGACATTTGATTTGCCAACACTCCCACCGACCCGCGGGCTGCTCTCGCCTCCACCCAGAGAGTTGTTTTCAATAAAGCCACAGCTCTGAAACACAGCAACTTTTTTTGATGATTTGCCACTTTCAGAACAAGAGAAAAATAAATGAGAAAGAGCAGAGGAACCGCGTAAGGAAATCTGCGCGGATTTGTCCCAGCAGCCGGGAAGGGGCTTTGGAGTACGTGCCCTGCACCGAGGGGCTGCAGCCTCCTCCGCTCCGCCCGGGACCGGGGCGACGGGCGGCCCAGGACCCTCCGCGGCAGCGGCTCCGCGCCGGGGTTCGCCCCGCGCCCCGCCGCCGCTGCACTTACCGCGCTGCTCCGAGCCGGGCTGCGCTGCTCCGCGCCGCTCCGCGGGGGAAGGGGCGAGGGGACCCCAGGAGCCAGAGGGAGGGGCCGGAAAGCTGCGGCGGGGCTGACCGTGTTCGGCCAACCTGCCACCGGGGCCGCGGCC
>JAAGNO010003520.1:7285-22047 GCA_033439905.1 Ceryle rudis | reverse complement strand
CAGAGCTAAAAGGCTTTAACATCTAAAGGGACGCGAAGGGAACAAAAGTACCAGAGAATTCAGGGCGTGGAAGGAAGGACTTTTGACAACAGATCCAGCACGCACCCACAGGCACCCGATTGCTCTCAGTGGGAGCTTCTGAAAAACCTCCCTTCAAATGCTTTGATAAGCAGGTGCTGAAGGGGAATTTTTGAGACCTAAGGCTTGCCTGTCATTCTCACGTGTGCCTGCAGTGGCCCCCCCACAGGTCCCCGGGGGATACCAGGAAGCCAGATTAAGGATGAGAAAAGAGTAGCTCCTTCCTCTCTCTGTGCGACCTCGAAGAATAATGGCCCAGTGTGTTTCACTTTTCTCAGTGCTAAAGGTTATATGGCATTTCTTATCACCTGGGGATTTAAACCCCAAGGATTCCCATGGGATAAGCACTAACTGTAATTTGCATCCAAAATTCAAACCAGGTTGAATATTAGTAATATTTTAGCATATATTAGGCTAATGATCCTGCAGACCTTTACACAATAATTTCATCATGAAAATGCAGCAAATTCCAGGACAAAATATGGCACTACAGCAATATGACAGCTGATTTTATAAAGAAGAGGCTTAAACACAAGGGCAGAAGTAATGTTGAGAGAAACTGGTGCTCAGATATAGTTTAGCCTGAACACTTCTATTTGCACTGCAGGTACAACACGAAATTACCACAAGTAAACAGAACTTTTGTGTTACTTTTTGTGAAAGCTGACATATCCAAAAGCAGTCTTCACTAGCCCCATGCTGAGATAATGGTCCAATATAAACCTCAAGAAACGACACATATTAAACTGCTTCCTGCAGTAAGAAACCTAATCCAACCAGGTGTGTATTTTGCCACTGTTCCTTATGAGTGCTAACTATTTTTCTAAGGCTCTGTCCCTTTATCCTTCTTTTAAAATTACAGTTGGCGCAGACACATTAAACTTCACTTATGCTGTTTGTATTTTCTTTACCTTGCTAGTTGGACTCATGTTTCTTTTGTTTCAAGAGAAGTGAATTGTTAAAACTCCAGATTTTCTTTTATAATTTGTCACACTGAAACCTGTCGAGTGGTTTCTTTCATTGTGCTGCTTGCTGTCTCTGAGCTTGTAATGAATAAATGTGGCTTCCCAGCAGCCATCTCTGGTTGGGATACATTTTCTTCCCATTACTCTGTATTTCTTTGTGTCATGCAAGGCTGGAGCCATTTCAGTTCATGTCAACAGCAGACTAATAGAGGAAAAGACATTACAAATACAAATCATAGTTTGTGGTGTTCCCCATCAATAGTGTTTCCACTAGCATTGGAAAATGTTTTTTTCTCTCTTAGACTGACAGATATTGAAGGCAACCACAGGAAAACATCCTCTGATAGGCTTTTAAGACTTTGGGCAGTGTGGTACCTCTTCATTCACAAACTTATTAGTCAGACTTGTGTCTCAATAACTACAGTTGGGTATTTAGAATTATGATCTACAGTTTAGCAGTCTACTAGAAAAGTGATAGAAAGGGAAGATGTGTGTATTAATATGAAAAAGTTACAGACATTTCTGAGTGTAGCACATTACAAAATTGCAGCAGTCAGTTCAAGGATTTGCATTTAACTAGATGTTCTCTAGCATCTTTTAAAAATCCTTTGTGTGGCTGTGACTCTTGAGGAAACAAAATGTTGGATCTTGGTGACATTGTGCACTGAAAAGCAAAGCTACAAATAAAAATAAGTCTCATATTTTCCAGTTCTGGCTTGGGAAGTGGTAAACATGGTCATGCTCCAGCATGCTTCAGTACAGTCCATATGCAGGAGTCCTGACAATGAGCATTCTTGCTTAAAGCTTCATATTCAAATATTGTTAGGGTAAACCCAAGCTTGATGCAGGTTTCAGTTTCCACTTTAGATTCTTCCCACTCTGAAATACTCTGAAAGTTTTTACCCCATCCCCTGACCCTCCAGTCTCTGCCTATAAAGCACACAAATAACTTTCCTAGGATTTGCCAGTAACAAAAATGAAGCATATTATTTTCTGCTGTGTGCCAGATGGTACTTGTGAAGACAACACACAGGAGGTTTCTAATTAAAGCTTTAAACCTGGGAAAGAAAAATAGCAGGTGCAGTCTGGTGGGTGCCCAGATAGTGGATACACAGGCAGGCTGCCTAACGACCTTTTTGAGATCACCCTCACACCCATCCTCAGGGAACTCATAATGACAAGAGGCAGTTAATTTAGAGCTAATTGAGAAATCTCTGTCCAGTCTTCACACAATAAAACATGGTGTCAGACCTCAGCTGTTGTTTGCACCCTGACAGGAAAAAAACCGTCCAGAATGGGATTGCAAAAGCTGCCACCTCTTTCTCACCCTAGGCAAACAAAGCCCAAACCCTTGAATGTTTATGGTTTCAGCAGCACTTCAGACCATAAATAAGAACCACCAAGGATGAACACCTGTGGCTAGGAATAGAAATGATCCCTGTAGCTCCATAAAGGCTGTTTCTTCAGCAGTAAGACTGCAGAGTCAAGGGGAGAAGTTAAGCACAGCTCTCTGAACGGGTGCCTATAGGAACAGGCTAAAGCCAGCCCCCCTCTAGATAGATGGGACTCCTGATGCCACTGTCTAGGACACTACAATACCCTTATCTGCTGAAAGTGAAAAGGGGTTTATGCTGGCTCTGCTGCCTTCTGACATCTTTCCTAGCTTTCCTGTAACAGTGTTACATCAAGGACTTCTGCTCCCACCACTTCATGTTTCAAAGCAGCAGAGATACTTGCACTACCTTATAACATACAATGAAATCCTGCAAAACCAATGTCAAACTGTCCACTGTAAAGCCAGTCGCTACACTGATGTGATACCACAAGCAGCTGGAGGGGAGGAGATGCCAGCAGAAAGTACGTATCTGTATAGCCATGAACACTCAGCTGGTTTTCACTGTCCAGGTGTTTCTCACAACTGCTGCTTTACCTTGCTGCAGAGCACATAGATCACTGCTAACTGCAGGTCTTGACCTGCATCACTTACATACGAGACAGCTCTTAAGACACTGAATAAGTTGGTCTAACTCTTCTACAACATGATACTCCTAAGAACCAGGAGGACCCTTTGTCCTCAGCCTCCCTCCAGGGACCAGTTTGCCTCTTCTATTTGTACCAGTTGAGCTTCTGGAAATCCAAGTTGTCCATGCAAGTTCATCTGGAACAGGTGGCAGGAATCAAGGGGAAAACAGCTCAGGGAGTGATGCCAAATATCCTGAGATTATGACCTCCAGGTGAACTCATTGAGGAGAAGGATATTTAGAGGCATGTAGATCTTTACTTGTATAACAGTGTAGTTTAGGATACCATATAGACATGCTATGTCTTTCCCACTGGTCTGCCAGTGAATTTCTTTTACTTGTTGGCCTTTCCTCAGTTCTGCACAAAGTCACCAGACCTCAGTATTATTTTGAACAAACTTCCATATTTTTAGAATAAAGTATTTTTGACAGGTAGGAAACATGCTAGAAGAATTTCCATGTCCTGATGAATCTCTAGTTTCTCAGTCCCCCATCCAAACATGAATTTGCCTAAAGGCCTCAACTTTCAGGGAGAGTTCACCCATTGACTTCCAAACATGGGCAAAATGGGACACAAAAGGGACTTTTGTCAAAATTTTGCAAGGGATGGCAAAATCTGAGCTATATCTCTGCCTTGTTTTATGGAGCAGCCACAGCTGCTGGGCCCTGGATGTAGTTTTGTTAAATCACCAGTGCTTACTCTATCAGATAAACTGCTCTGAATAATTACTCTCGCTGGTCTGACTGAGGGTGCAGCTCCTTATTACATTAAAGCTGATTTAAGAGAACCCCACCTTTCCCTGCTTTTGGCCACTTATTCCAATCCCTAAATATATCTTTTACTCTCACTCCCTGCTAGGACAGTGATACCGTGGAGCTATGCTTGATGCCAGCTCAGGGATTCTGGCTGAACCTTGCAGCTGTCCTTCTGTTTGTTTGTTTTGGAAAACACAACATAGAATGACACTTTGAGAGCAGGACTTTTATTTTTCTGAGGAAGCCAATTATTTCTAACTTGTGAGCAAGTCCCAGCTACTGTGCACAGATGAAAGGACCAGAACTGCTCTAGCTTCATCTACTTTTTTTGACTGCAAGAGCTGACCCTCTGCTCCCACCAAAGTTATAGTCTGGACACCAAGTTTTTTACAAACTCTGAAGAGTAATCCATGAATAGGTGAACGTAGTCATATCTTCATTTTCCCTGGACTCATTCTTTGGCTTATGCTTCAACACTATAGAATTATGGCTGTCATGTATGTACATACTACCACAGATACTCCTGCATAAGCACACTGTAAAATATGCTATAGCAAATTTTAATATGTATGAAATTGAGCATGTGAGAGGATTTCTTGGAAGTTTGGAAATCCTTAAGAACATGATGGAGAGGATTTACAGTGTGAGTAGATTCATACAGTTCCTCTTCTAACAGTGGAAAGTAAATTAGCTGTGAAAGCAATATCACAGACTTGAAAAAGAGCCCTGTCTCATCAGAGAGCTGTAGAAATGAACAGCAAATTAATCTGTGGCATGCAGAAAGTGTGAGATTAGTTCAGCAGAACAAGAAGATTTAATTAAAGGCATATATAAACCAAATTGCAAAACATGTATTATTCTGCTTTTGAAGAGCTTGGGAAAGACAGACATTAACAGAAGGTGGGAAAGAAAGCATGAGATCCGGGGCATAGCAAGGACTGCCAGTTAGTGGCAATGTTAAGGGTTGATTGCCCCTCCAGGGAAGGCTGAGACAAGGTGGAGGTAATTCAGGGTGGAAAAGGGCAACTGAGGTAAAGGAGCCTGTTCTTACCTGAATTTTACATTTATCACTGTCCCTACAGGGCCAACACAGATCTCTGCACACTGAAGAAAAAAACCCACAGGAGCAAGTAGCAGAAGGTAAATAACATTTTACTCCAAGAAGAGAAAAAGATCAAGGGCTGTATTTCTTAGTTACAAAAATGCAAGCTCACAGGTTCAAACCCAGTCAAGAGCAACATTTGTGCCCTACACTACAAGGAACTGATTTGTGCATTCAGAAAACACAAAAATTAGCTCTTAATTTTTCCTGCATTGCTATGATCTGATTGTGCAGAGATTTGCAGTCATGATTTTCTAGACACTAATGTTACGACTGCTGTGACAGCATTACTACAACATCGTAGATGGAATGTGCAGAGGGATCAATGGCTCATTTTGTGCAGTTTTACTGATAATATTTTAAAATGCTAAATTCAACAGACCTCCTTCATTACTAGAAGCTCATCTGTTTCCTAAAATGAACCACATCTTTAACACTTCCAGGTATATATAAACCCAAAGAAAGCACCCCACCATTGAATGTTCCTACACATTTCCTATGAGTAAAGGGACAGCATGTGCCAGCTGAGCTACATTTCAGAGTTCAGCTCTTCTTGCTCCCTGTCAAAACTTTAAAGGTTGTTTAGCAGCGGGAATGGTCCATAGCTCATTGCAATTGTGTCCCTTCCAGAGAGCTGCTGAGAAATCGGCGAAGGACACTGCTGCCAGCTCTTGCACAGGAAAGAGTGTGTGGGGAGCCTGCTTGTGCAAAGTCTTCCTCACTTTCCAGCTCAAATAGTCTTTTAGATGTCCTTCCTCACTAATCCGGTTCAAATAGTCTTTTAGATATCATTCTCTTTCAGGAAGAAAAGAACTATGTAGTTGCTTTATTATTGAGGAAAGAAAATGCTTCATGGTAGCCAAGACAGAAAATTTTTTGGAATGCAAAGAGATTTCTCATTTTAGAAACAAAACCTCACACCTATTTAAAGTGTGAAGAACAACACCCTCAGAAAAGAGAGCAGAGCATGTGAAGGAAAAAAATCAAGAACACAATGGTTATATTAAATGAAATGTTTTATACCTGAGTCAAATTACTGAATGTGAGTAACGGACTAAATAGCTTAACTGATGAGGAAGTTTGCTGGCTTTGTGGTTTGTTGTTTTGTTTTTTTTTTTTCCCTTCCACTCAGGAGGGCAAACTGGATTTCTGCACATTTTCATTTTCTAAGCATGTTAGTCCCAAATAATTTTAGCTTACCCAATATGTAAAAGTTTCTGTTCCCAATCTGTTATGTTATCTTGATGTCACTGCTTTCAGTTCAACAAATTCTATTCATTTAAGCTCGGCAGATGACAATAGGCTGTGTTTTGTCTAGTTGCCACTCTTCACCTTAAGGTGATGCTAATAGCGGTTGTAAAATTGATGTCTCAGTGTGTTTGTGGATGAATGCAAATGACATCAGCAAGTATAAATATACATCTAGATCAAAAAATGCAAGAGCTTTTTGAAAACAACTCAGAGGAAGCCAGAGGGAATTTGTACTGATAATTAACAGTTTGAGGATATGGTGCACCATGTGTCAAACAGAGGAAACGTGGAAAGAGAGTAAAATTACAGTGTCAGTCTCTGTAAGTAGCTGGCACATACTGGAAAGAAGGACAATTTATGCCAGCCCTGTGGGCAGGGTTTGCCCCAAAGGGCATCAGGAAATGCTGATTTCCTACCGGGCAAGTCCTAGCTACTTTGTTTAGGGCTGGCATCATGCCCACGGGCAAACAGCTTCTGCAGGGATACAGGAGGAACAGGGAAGCAGTAGTCTGGACATGGAAATCCCACCAAACACTCAAAGAAAAAAAACATGTTTTGGTGGTCTATTCATCCTCACGCTACTCCTCCTGCTCCTTCTCTTTTACTCTGTTTGATGCAGTCACCTCCAGCCTCAGGCTCTTCTCACACACATCAAAACTACATCCTGCTCCGAATGAGTTCAGTTTTAGCAGCTTTGTTGGCTTATGTGCTTGAAGATGTTTGAATTTCCTGTCAGTGTGGGTGCTGCCAGAAATTTTCTTTGGCTTTTTTCTTAACTTGTAATTAACAGAGCACAGTGGTTCTTTGTAAAAAGGCTGCTTTCAAGATTCTCAGCCAATAAACAATAGAAATGGTACAGATAATGCCCTGCTGATTTTGGTTCTTGAAGTATTCTAGGAATTCAAGACTATGCACTGTCTCTGTAAGGCCCCTTTCTATTTCCAGATGGGCTTGTGAAAAGTTACACACAAGCAACAAATCGTAATCCTAACAAATACAGTTGTATGTTTATTTTTTTTGGTAAAACACTTTCTAGCAGTGCAAAATGCTTTTTAACTTCTTCTGCTGTTTCTGTTTATTTTTTGTGTATTCCAGGTCAGAACTTCATCCTTTCTTGTCAGAAGACCTCATCGGAAATATCATACTTCATGCTACCTCTTGTTCAGCATCAGGTAAAAAGATTATTAAGAAGTTCATCATGACACATATTTATCATTAATAAAATCTACTACTTCCCATTATTGATAAGATAAAAAAAAAAAAAAATTCTAATATGCCACTATTGCAATGAGAAAAGAAAAACTTTTCTCGGGAAAAATATTTCACAGAGAAAGAGGTTCAGAGGCTATGTGGAAATGGCTGAAATAGATGGTCAGAGAGAGAAATTAAAACATTAATGAATATCACAGTACGAGTCTTCGAGTGATGTCATAAAATAGGAGGGAAAAGCATTTCTGTTCCCCTTCATCATTAGGCACAATTTGAATGGGACTTTGCATGAGGTTGGTGTAGTTTAGAGTTTATGTCTGAATTGAGACTAAGGCTTAATTCTGTAAAAATTTCAAAATCTGTGATGTCAGGTTTTACTCCAAAATAAAAATTCCAGGAAAATTGTTGAATTTGTGAGAACTATGCCATCCTAAGAAACAGAAACACCATTACTGCCTTCCATTTTGATCTGTATTTAAAAGTGAGGCATACAAAAATAAATTGAAACCATAAAGTCAAGAATTTCTGACCCTGATCCAGGCATATTGCTGGGGTAAAGGGTGGGGAGGTAGAGAACTGTGTGGAAAGAGCATTTGAAACCTGTTATTTCAATTTGCTTGCTTAAGAAAATTGTGACAGCTGTGAAGGTCGGAACTGCATCTTGATTTTGTCCAAATTAAACTGTTTCTGGCTGGTGTGGATCAGAACATTCATTGAGATTAAAAGAATTGTTTCCTTTCACAAAATACTATTTGGCTATAAAAGTGCATATATTTATTCATTTTTATGCATATAAAGGAATAATGACAGCAGACATACAGACGTTAATGGCATTTCATATAGGATATTAATTTCAGGCTTAATTACAAGATAAATTAAGTCTATTTCTTATACCTTTAAAATATCACTCTTTCTTGTACAGCAATTAAAAAAATGTAACTCCTAGCTCAGAATAGAGCTTGGAACAGTGAACCAAATAAGAGTGCTGCTGGGTGCTGCAGAAAATTGATTAGGGAGGAATGGCTCAAAAAATTAATACCAATCTTCACTTGGCTACACAAATATAAGCATCGAGCTGTGATACGCAGAACTTTTATTGTTGCTTATAAAGAAACTCTGGTGTTTTTATACTTTATTTCCCTCAACTTTTGACATAGGCAGAACAATAACCTCCACACAGCTAGATAATTGGTTTCAGCAAAATCTCTGAGAGTAATGTCATCTTTTAATGACACTCAACTATTAGTTTATAGATGTTATCATAAAATTAATTATGTTCCCTAAAAAATACCCTTAATGTTAATTTTGATGGCTATCTTATTGATTGGCTGTTGAAGTCTTCATTATGTTGTTTTGCCAAGGTCTCAACCCGACTGTGTGGAGCACTTTTGCCCTGGGCTAGCTGCCAGTTTCCAAGACAAGATACCTTGAAAAGGTCAGGCCTACCAAAGTATGGCTGAGCATGTACTGCCTTTAACCCAATCAAATGAGGACTTCATTAGGACAGAAATATTATGTTTTCTTTCCACGAGGCAGCTATCTAGCTGATGATGAGCAAATTCAGGAGATAGGTTGTCTATTCTTACTCCTCATAGGGATTAGAACTGAAATTTTATGGCTTGACAAAAAAAAAAAAAAAAATTCTACACAAAAAAACCCCAAACCCAGTAAGCAAGAGAATGATAAGAGTGCTGGCAAGAGGAGGGGAAGGCAGAAAGTCTTTTCCCAGCCACTGGGCCCATAAACAGGCTTCTCCAAGGAGCAAAGTGCCTGTAGCTCCCTTTTTCTTCAATAGCAAGTGGTTCTGGGGTGGAAAGGAAAGCACATGAATGTGGTTTTCAACATCAGGCACTGTGAAATGAAGGAGAGTAAGATTGGTGCTGAGGAAGTCTAAGTGGGCAGAGAAAAAACTGGGGGAGCATGGGGCAGAGTGGCACAGTGCAGGCTTGGCTGCATGGGACTGGTGCTCAATAGCTCTGTCAGTCTTGAGTTCAGATAATAAGCCCTAATTTTTGGAAGGCTTTATCAGCTTGGGCCATTGCTGGGCTAACAGACTGAGCTGGTGTTGAAGCAAGAGCTCTGCCATTTCCACTTCTTATGCAGGCATCTGCCTGTGCTCCTGGGAGCAGCCTGGCCCTGATGTCCCAAAGCCTGGCCTGTACCTTCCTGCTGGGAAGAGCTGTTTTTCAGTGTCTTGGTAGGCAGCAGCTTGGTATTGCCTCTGCACAGGGCTACTTTTACCTCCTCTAAACTGAACAATGATACTCAAGGGCATTTTGTCTGGCTTCAAGACTGCACATTAACAAGATTAAGCTGTCAGTTAAAACCTATCCTTTGCTCTGTATCTCAGCTATGTATAGCATCTGGGGTGGTTTTGACATTAAAATTTCAAGCAGCTTTTTCACCTGAAATTCTCATACTAGCCACAGCATATTTTATTGTCAGGTTACTTCACAGAAAACTCCTCATAATCCTCCAACTGTTAAAAAAGGGAAAAGTTTATTTATTTTATTTCCCTCGGTGCTCTGATTTTCCATTACCACTATGTGATGACTTTCACCGTCTGGTGGAAGTTTCTGAACAGGCAGAAGACCATAACCAATCTGAAAGCCCAACAGAAGAACTTGCCTACTTGCTTATACATGCTGATGGCTGTCAGTAGTCATCTGTCCATGGATTTAGCTAGCTGATGTAGCTTGCATGGTCATTTGGGCCAGGAAGACTGGGTGCAGAGGCACCCAAGTGAGAGTCTGCAAGGAAACAGGATACAAGTGAGGTGCTGGGGGCGGTCACAGATGGGAAAGGGGCATCACTTCAGGTGGAGGGAATGTGACAGAAGAGGATTTGTTCAGTGCCATGTGTGTGCATGTGGGTGGTTAAAGGGGTGGATGGGAATGTCACACATATCCTGTGCCAGGAAGTCTTCTATTCATCCTTTTCCTGGAGCAACAAAATGCATTTTTTTTCTGTGGTTCATAGACACTCACAATCCTTGGATTGCGAAAGTCTCTGAACCAAAAGGGAAAAGGGCATCTCCTGTGTGGTTGCCCTTCCCTAGTATTCAGTGTTCATAATGAACAACACGGGATTTATATTCATTCCTGCATTTCTGAACTTCAACCCTCATTTAATCTGTATAGAGAGTCCCCCACAGCTCATTTTTGTCTTTACTATTGTGGCATTTTTTCCCCTAGAATTAGAATATTAATTGAAATCTGAATTAGAATCTGATTGCAATCTAAATTGAATAGAGAGCTTTGAATTTCCAGTTTTCTACAATCATAAAATGATGTGGCTTAGATAGTTAAATATAATTGTGTGGGGATTTTTTTTTTTAAAGGTCTTCCTGCTTCTGCACTTGCTTTTGTATTCTAGCAAGTCCAAACTCAAGAGACATTTTAAATAGCTAGAATTTCGTGTCTGATTATGAATGCATATTTGTAAGAAGAAATAATCTGGGAAACACTGGGACCAGAGAAACATTTCTGAAGGATAGGTATCTAATTTCTCCTAGCTGATAGCTTTTTCAGCATTTCTTGGGTCTATTAGTTTTGTATTCAGTGCACAGTTTCAGACACCATTGGCCCAAAAGAATGCATTACTGTTCCTACAGCAGAGCAGTAATAACATCAGCAGTGGGTTTGATATTCAGTGCTATAAACAGTGCTTTGTGAGGAAGCCCCAGTGATATTTGGCTTGTTCCAAACACCAGTTTGGTGAATCTTACCTGGTTTTAAACACACATGAAATCCTATTAATTTTATGAAGAAAAATCTGCTGAAGAAAATCCACAGGAAGGCCCTAAGTAGTATAGGCAGAAGGAATAATTTTTAAACAGCCGTTGCTGTAAGGTGTGAAAGACAGCTTACAGACTTCCTTACGTGTGCTTTCAGTTTGGTAGCCTGATCTGGACAGTGTGGTGTTGGTGACAAAGCTTGTCTTGATTTCATTGGTGGCAGATGACAGTTTAGGTCCTCATCTGAAATTCCTGGAAAAAGCTTTTGTTGGTTTCAGTGGGTAGACAAAGACTGATCCTTCGCTTTGGTCATTTAACTGAGCTGCCTATTTCAGGAGTTTGGTGACTCTCCATTATCTCTTTGAGCAACAGTCAATGTGCAGTTGGCATCTCTGGAGGCTGACAGAGCCTGCAGCTGAGATAAATACCTTCCATCAATGCTCATTTTTCTTTCCTAGGATGGCTGGGACCACTGTGTGCCTTACTCACATGCCTTGGTTTGGGGTACAGTCTGGGGATGAGTGTGAACCTCAGATGAGACTCACCAGCTTCACTTGCTATTGAGTCAGTGGGAGCTCAGACACTTTGGCAATTTGAAAGGGATGTACAGAATCCTCCTGGAAGAAGCTATGTCTGATTTCTGAAGGGAGTATAGTGAGGGTTACTCAAAAAAGTTCTTTATTAATTTTTGAGCTATACGCTTGGGAAAAAATTACCACTGCCTAGTGGCATATACAATATGTTATCAAGGAAAATTGTCTGTTCCTTGTTATTTCTATGCATATTTGCTTTACTCTGGCACTTTACTAAAAAAAAGATGTATATATATTCTGTATAAAAACATTCTTAGGGCGCTCTCTGCACCAGGTGAGAGTCTCAGTTCAAGCAGCTTACAAAGCCACAGAGCTACCTGCCGGTGGAGGCAGAGCATTCTGTCAGA
The DNA here is from genome assembly GCA_033439905.1 of Ceryle rudis. NCBI lineage: Eukaryota > Metazoa > Chordata > Aves > Coraciiformes > Cerylidae > Ceryle > Ceryle rudis. The sequence continues at coordinate 9,989 of JAAGNO010003520.1, read as the reverse complement.
GTTGTTTCTTTGCTGAGGAAGCCTGCTGGTGGTCGCAGACTCTGTCTTGACCCAGTTGCTGTTCCATATGGCTCTAAATTGGCTGCTTTAGGCAAAGGTCACATTGTGGTATCAATTACTGGCTACTACCTGGAAAATTTAATTTCATGCCCTGCAGTGGGTCTGCTTTCTTCTCTGCTATGATTGGACACTGTTTCCCTGTTGGTAACTAGAAGAGCTCATTTACTTGAAGTGATTAAAACCCAGAAGCTCACCGATTTGGAAGGGCAGTTTCAGGCTGCCAGCACAACCCAGATTGCTCTTGCACATATGCATTCAAATGAAAAGAAAAAAAGTTACTTCTTGCCCTTTGCAAGGCCTCCTAAGAAACTGTATTTTTAGTGATTTGTGTCATGTCAATCCATTCCTTGTCATCTAGTTAGCATTTATCTAAGACATTAGGAATGTTTCCTTCAAGTTAATTGTACAAAATGAAAACCAGAGAAAATTAGTGATCTCAGAAGTGTCTAATTTTGGATAATAAAACATCAAAGTCTTGTTAATGTTTCTTATTTTTTAACCTAAACATTTTTGCTTGAAGATCAATTGTCAAATATTTTCTGTCTTTTAGAAGCCCCTAAGGAGCTCCTTAAACAGCTGGTTTGCATTTTATCAGATCTTAGTGCTATTTCCAAGATCCAGAAAGCTGGGCCTTCATTTATTCCCAGAAATTGTTTCCTTCCCCAAGGATATATTATGTCATTGATTTTAAAGTAGGACTACTAATCAAAGTAAAATAAATTTGAAAATTGTTTATGTAATACAGGCAGTGACAGGGTTTAAAAATAGGTGCATCCTAACTCTATCCCAGCTGAAACCAGGACAATGGGAATCAAAGATTTGAAAAAAAATACTGTGAAGATCATGGAGGACTTCAACTTACCAGATATCTGATGGAAATACAATACAGCAGAGACGAAACAGTCCAAGAAGTTCCTGGAGTGTGTGGAAGATAACTTCCTAACACAGCTGGTGACTTGGCCAACTAGGAAAGGCACTTTGCTGGACCTGTTGTTTGGAAACAGAGAGGAACTTGTGAGTGATGTGATGGTTGGAGTCTGTCTTGGGCATAACAATCATGAAATGATAGAGTTTATGATTCTTGAAGAAGTAGTAAGATAGAGGGTCAGCAGAACCACCACCTTAGATTTCTGGAGGGAAAACTTTGACCTATTTAGGAACCTGGGTGACAGACTCGCTTGGAAGGCTGTCCTGAAAGGCAAAGACGTCCAGGAAGGACATTCTTCAAGAAGGAAGTCTTACACAGGAGCAGGCTGTCCCCATGTGCAAAAATATGAGCCAGCAGGGGAGAAGACTGTCGTGGCTGAACAGGGAGCTTAGCTGGAGCTCAGGAAGAAAAAGAATGTTTATGACCTTTGGAAGAAGGGAAAGGCAACTGTCAAAGCCTCCAAGGATGTTGTGAAGTTATGCAGGGAGAAAATTAGAAGGGTCAAAGCCCAATTAGAACTTAAATTGGTCACCACTATAAAAGCTAATAGAAAATGTTTCTATAAATATATTAGCAACAAGAGGAGGACTAAGGAGAATCTCCATCCTTTATTGGATACAGAGGGCAGCACAGAGACCAAGTATGAGGAAAAGGCTGAGTACTTAATGCCTTCTTTTCCTCAGTCTTCAATAGTAGGGCCAGTTTTTCTCCAGGCACCCAGCCCCATGAGCTGCAAGACAGAGGCAGGGAGGAGAATGAAGCCACTATAATCTGAGGGGAAGTGGTATGCACCCTAGGGTACTGAGAGAGCTGGTGGAAGTGCTCACTGATCCACTTTCCATCATTTATCAGCAATCTTGGCTAACTGGGGGGGGTGGGTCCCAGTGGACTGGAGGTTAGCTAATGTGATATCTATATAAAAGAAGGGCTGGAAGGAGGATCTGTGGACCTACAGGCCTGTCAGTCTGACCCTGGTGCTGGGGAATGTTATGGAGCAGATCATCTTGAGTGTCATCATGACACACTTACAGGAAAACCAAGGGTTCAGGCCCATTCAGGATGGATTTATGAAAGGCAGGTCCTGCTTGACTAACCTAACAACGTGACCCACTTAGAGGATGAGGGAAAGGCTGTGGATGTTGTCTACCTGAACTTTAATAAAGTTTTGACACTATTTCCCACAACATCCTTCTAGAGAAACTGTCTGCTAATGGCCTGGATAGGCACAGGTTTTGCTCAGTGAAAAGCTAGCTGGATGGCTGGGCCCAAAGAGTGGTGGTAAATGGAGTTAAGTCCAGTTCGCAGCCAGTCACAGGTGGTGTTCCCCAGGGATCAGTATTGAGGCCATTCTGTTTAATATCTTTACAACGATCTGTATGAGGGAATCAAGGACACACTCAGTACTTTTCTGACATAGATACACTTGAGGGTAGGAAGGTTCTTCAGAGAGACCTGGACAGGCAGGATCAATGGGCTCAGGCTAGTTGTACGAGGTTCAACAAGGCCAAGTGTCAGGTCCTGCATTTGGGTCACAACAACTCCATGCAATGCTACAGGCCTGGGGAAGAGTGGCTGGAAAATGAATAGGCAGAAAAGGACTGGAGGTGTTGATTGACAGCCACCTGAACATGAGCCAGCAGTGTGCCCAGGTGGCCAAACAGGCCAAGAGCAACCTGGCTTCTATCAGAAATAGTGTGTCCAGCAGGACTAGGGAAG
>JAAGNO010003519.1:0-61273 GCA_033439905.1 Ceryle rudis | reverse complement strand
AAGTGCCACATCCAATCTTTCCTTAAACACCTCCAGGGATGGCGACTCCACCACCTCCCTGGGCAGTCCATTCCAGTTAACCTGCACACCTCCCTGCTCACGCACGATGGAAAAAGCCAACCTACTGTCAGATTTACTGTTTGAGTAAAAGCTGAAGAAGTTAAAATCAGTTGCATCCAGATAGACAGGTGCATGCTCTAATACTCAAATCACTCCCCAGCCTATGGCAAGATAGAGGGGACAATTCATATTATCCAAAAAAGAAATATTCAAGATGTGGGGTTGATTTGTCCTTAGTATGCTCCTACTCACGTGCGTATTATTGCTGTTTCCTTTGCTCTAGAGCACAGAGATCCTTGGAGCCATGACCAGGCATGGACTGTGCTGCTGTCTAGGGCCATCTTCCACTGGCCTGACCTGATGGTAGTTGTGCGAGCCAAACATTTCCTTCAAGAGAAGGGGTTCTGCACCACCTCACAGGAGGTGAAGATCAGTTCTGTGCAGAAAAGGGAGTTCCAATTCATAAAGAATTCTGGGATTTTAAAATTCATGGGTTTTTAAACTCCAAAATACCAAAATCAATTAAGTAATTTAAAGCCTGGATTGATTGAAATATTTTATTACATCAAAACATTACTTCAGTTTCAGATTTCTAACAGCATATGCTCATTCTACAGAAAAATTGTAGAAGAAATCACTGAAAATCCATAGTGACACTTGATAATAGTATGGACATGGTCTGCTTTATTCCGCTACAGCTTTTTGCTTGCATGTTTCTTCTGAAACAAAAATTCAGGGAAATCTGACTTAGCTTTATGAAGCATTTTGCTGTAATGTGGGTTTGGCAGCATTTCTGTCTAGCAGCAGAGCATCACATTTTGTTTGCAGAAAAAAAAAATAAAATCTCAAGAATGTGGGATTTGCTTTGCTCAGCTTTCATCATTGACTGCAAGTTACCACTGGTTCCCTGGAAGTTCCACACTGCAGAAATCTTGAGATTTCTAAAGGAGTGGGTTGGCTGGGGTTTAGGAGGGAATATTTGTTTGTTTTCCACACAAGAATACAGACAGAAAAGGAGTTAGTTCGTATCAATCTTTGTTATGTCTCCTCATGGCTTCCTGAAATCTGGGAAAAACTCATCTGGCCAAGCATCACTTCATTGCTCCATGAGGTGCACTAGACAACTTTACATCGTCTTACTTGAGAGAAAGTGAAAACGCAAAAAGCCAACCAGGATTCTGTCAACTCTGCCACAAGCACAACCATCCACTCAGCAAAACAACAACAGTAGTTCTGACTGGAAGGAAACAATTTTCAGTTTCCCAGACCAAGCAAAGACAAAACAAATGAACATTCCTCCAGCTCTTCATCCCACACACTGAAAACCTCATCAGTGGGGAGGACACTTCTGCTTGGCCCGGGGAGAGCTGCCTAGCTCTGTCAAGTGTCTTGAGCAGGGAATCTTTGGAAGAATCCAAGGTTATTTTCCTAGTTTAACTTTAGGTTTGTGTTTTTGGCTGTTCTCAGGCATCCTGCTTTACCAGCCCCAACGGTCTGTAGGATACAGTAGCTGTGAAACTTTATTGAAGGCTTTGCTGGCAAAATCCTTTAGTGCATTATGGTAACGTAACACCACATTTTCATAGCGAAAGACATTTCCAACCTTAAAAGAGAAAATAAAGTCTTTTATGTTGCTATTAAGTTTGAGTAAAGCCCGGTTATCAGATTTCACCCCTCTGTTCTTCTGGGGCCGTTGCATCAGATTGCTCTCCAGATAAGCCTCTGAACTGCGGGATCTCCGTCATGCATCCTGTGCCCAGCACTGAGGGAGCGCTCTGGGAGAGACTAAACACTCCAGCCATGCTGCAGTGAAGAAGGACTTTGCATTATAGCAATAATAAACTACTTCTAGAGTAAAAAAAAAAAAAATAAAAATCACACTATGTAATGTTTAGTCTCATTTAATCTAATATTGGTTGCTAATGGGCTCTGATCTTGCTTGTATATGTAAGGAATTCATTCCAATTGGGCAAGTGTGGAGATGAGCTTTTTGCGCTTCATTCGGGGCGCTCACCACTCGATACACCCGTAGGTCGGTACAAGCTGCTTTTAAAATCAAGTACCAAGAGTTGAAAAACATAAGTTATAAACCAACACTCTAGTTTTTTCTCCCATTTATTTCCTATTCAATTTAAAAACAATAAGCAAGCTTATAAAAAGATGGAGAAGGACACTCAGTATAAGGGGTAAATGTTTAGGAAAAGACATGTTTAAGTTCTTCTTCTGGAATTTTTATTTATTTTTAGAAAGTGTCAGAACATAGCATAACTATTAACCCTATGTTAAGGAGGTCTGTGAGAGAATGTAAGTAGCAGAATAACTTTCAGGTTTTGTTTTGCTGAATTGCAGGGTCTTAGGATTAAAAACCACTGCATTAAGGAAAAATAAGTTATTTCAGTTTCTTGCTTGGCCTAAAAGGGACACAACTGCTTTTATCCGAATGAGCATCCTACCATTACAGGTGCTAATGATATCAGTGAATAAGACCATCTCAGACTTTACTCTTCTACAATTTTCATACATTCATTTTGCTCTACACTCAGATAATTTTTCCCCGACTTGAATACAGCTGAAAACCACGTGAATCAACTTTGTCAATCTGCAATTGCAACGCCACACACAGCGCTGAAAATAAGTTTGCAATACTCATCGTGCTCATATACACCAAACAGCTTTTTGCTACAAGAAGTTGTGGCAATAGGCAGAACACTGGAAAAGCAGGATTATGAAATTGTTGTTGAAATTGCAATATAGATAATAGAGCAAAATGGAAGTAGAATTAAAGGAAGGGATTAAAATGGATGTTTTATATCAGACTAATTTTGAATTAGATGGTGTAGAATTGTGACCCGCTTGATTTAAACAGATTACCACCAGAATATCTATCCCGAGATCTCTAGGTACTTCACAAATTTTTAGTATTGTGTCTCTTCCTCTTCTCCCCTTTTCCATAGCTGAAAGTAATGTTATTTTCGTAGAAGAGTTCCCTGAAAATGGTTTTCTCTCACTGTTACCACGTACAGCGGGTAGCAGAGCAAAAGAAGCTCTAGAACTAAAATGCACAGCTCTCCAGCCTGCTTCCCACACAAACAGGCTGTGATGAGGTTTGGTTAGCGACTGAAAGCTCGGGCCAGTGTTACTGAAAGGTTCTTTTAAATACAGGAACAGTTCAGACAGACTTTCAGTGAACCCGAGATAAATTTCAAGCCCCCAAACCACACAGGCACGCACGGGCTGGGTGAGTTTCAGTGTGGAATTTTAGGGTTCATTAGCGCAGTGAAAGACCTAAGAAATGGCAACTCATATCAAGTCCCTGAAACCTGGCCCAACCTCCCCCAGCACCAAACGCTGCTCCAGCCACTACCTGCCTCGGCAAAGCCTATTTTTCATCTTTTAAAAATTCATTTTTATTGCACGGCCCAGCTCCCTTCAGCCATGTTAGTTTCTGAATGCCAGGCAAACAGAACAGTAATCTCTGCATGAGACTCCCTAATTGGCAGCAGAGCCCTGGCCCAGCCAACATCTGCAGCTGGTTTTGGTGATAATAAATCAGGGGTGGGGGGTTTCAGCATGGCAAGCTGCCAAGGAGCTTTCCTTTCCCCACTTAGCCAAGGAACGGGAAGACAACAGGGAGGACTGGGGCAGCTCCAGTGCACAGAGGTGGTTAGAGAGGAAAAAACCATTGGCTGTATCTACAACCAGCCGTCAGTCTCCACTTAGACTTGCAGCCTTCTAAGAAACAAGGTGGACCATGTCACACAGGCCAGATGGCAAAAGCCTTTCCTCTACCACTGAGCGGTAACTTGCCCAGGAAGCCTCAAAAATATCAAGTATTAAAACACAGGCATAAACACAGGCGCAATTGCTTCCCAGAAATGAAGGGCTCCTACCCCAGTCCTGAGAGGATTTCAGAGCTGCCCGAGCACACGGTTGTTCTGTGATCACCTAACACTCACTGAAAACACTTCCGCGGATATGTTTACAATCATCAGACTGGATGCCCAGACCCAAATGCTGGGTTTCTCCAGATGCCTGCAGTACTGACAGCTCCATGCAGGCCTTTGCTCAGAAATTCAGGTGAAACAGAAGCCATGGACGTGAGGCAATCCTAATTCTAAAAAGGGAAATTCAGACTAGGAAAAAAAATAAAAGGCTGAAACAGCTGTCTGAAACAACTAAGAAATAGAAATTTGTAGCCAACAGAACAGAACCCTTAATTTAAGTGCTGCTGAGTCTTTCCTGATTCTTGCAGAACAGTTTTTACACTAAGTTTTGTGGCAAGATTTTTTTATTTTTTTTTTTTTAAATCAGATTGCTGAGGTGTTGAGCAACGCAAAAGGGGCTGGCCACAAAGTCCAGAGCGCAGAGCTCCACTTGCGGCACATTCATGCCCACACCCCCTTTTGGCAAATTATTTATTTCTACTGATAGTCTTCATGCAGTATTTCCATCCCCCAACTCTCTCAGGCTGCCTTCGCACCGGAATGCCTTCTGCAGCCTCCGGTGTTAAAGGCATTTCACAATCTTCATTCACAGTTCACCCACCACATCCAGCTTGGTCCCAGTCCTTGTTTCACCCCTAGCACCTCGCCACCTCATACTGCTCTCTCTTGCGGTCGAAGGTTCCCCTGCTCCCCACCAGGGTTTTGTACCACTTCTCTAAGAGGTGTCTTGCATAGTAAACACCCACCTCATTTACAAGGTCACAGATACCGTTAGTCCGCGTGCAGTTATGCAAGCAGCAAGCCACCTCTGCAGTGCAAAACCACTAAAGAATGCTGAAGTCATGGGAGAATGTAGTCCTTTAAAACAAGCAATAATAATTAGCGGAATTAAGAATGCAATGCCACCTTTGACAACTGTAAACAGTCAGGTATTACACTCCTTGGAAGTAGTGGTTCACATTTGCAAAAATAATATCTGGCAGGAAGTATTTCTTGAGCTTATTTAAGCTTTAAAAAAAATCTATGGAAGGAGCTGTGCATGATATCCTGCTTGAAGGCATTTCTAATTTAAATTAATGACCTGAAGGATATCTCAAGGCAATAATGATCTTATTGTACTAAATCCTGCAATAGCTGAAATGAGTTATAAATTCCTCTAACTGATTTAGTGGTTAACATTCTGAATCAGAGCTAACCGATGCAATGCTCTCTGAGTTCCAGCATCAGATTAGATGAAACTATATAAGCTGTCCTCAACCTCCCTGGCTGGTTTGGAACAGTCAGTGAAAAATGTTCTCCTCCTGAGTCAGTGGAAAGCAGAGCAGCCCTGGAGGTGATAAGCCCAGACTTCGGGGAAGGCAACCGCATTTCATCCGGGCACCTCATTTCCAACACTTTGCTTGAAAGCAAGGCTGGAGCGTCCAAGAAGCAGAGGAACTGACTTGCAGACACTAAGACAAGCTCACCAACAAGACAAAACCTGCTCCCCGCAAAGACAACTGGAGAGGTGTCACTGCCTTTGTGAAAAGCACAATGCGACGAAACGAGAAACTCCGGAAAATTTACATGGCACACATCATTTGCTCCGGTGACGATTAGCACATTTGTAAGTCCATATGTCACATATATACAGAACACAGTAAAAAATAAGATGGATAAAGTTTCCCTTTGAAAAGACATAGACCCAAATTGCCCCTGAAAAAAAGCACTTTCAGCAGCTGAAAAAAGCAGCCTGTTACTTCACTCGTGGGCCAAACTGCATGCAAAGCAAGCGGTCAGGACGTGCGTTTCATATTTGTTTCACAGACATTATTATGAGTATACAGGTCTTCCTCACTGCGTAATCAAAGGGATTTATGTATGGCTTGGAACAGCCCATTTTATTCATCATCTGCATTTTCTCAAATTTTGCCATTTCTTATTTTGAGATGCCATAAACAAAGCATGTACTCCAAACACAGCTCTATTTTAAGACATTATTAGTATTAGGTTTTGGGCTCTGTTACAAACTTAAATGACACGCCACGCTGTAAAATGTGACTTAAGTATTAGAAAATCCACAATCCCTTTCCAAGCAAAATCTCAACAGGTTTATTGTTGTGATACCTGACTGGGAGGAAGTCAGTGTTTTCAACTCTGTTTCCTTTTGAGCTGAGCAGATCTGTTTGAACCCCTAATTCAAAACACAGCTTTAACTTTCCCAGTCCACATGGCAAAATAAACCAATCCATTGGTGTGAGCGCAAGTAAATCACCAGTACTTAATAATTAATTATTAACAAGAACCCTGGAGGAGTGGAACTACCGAGTTGCACATCTCTCTGCCTACAACCACCCCACAAGCCATTCCAGCAGTGACCTCTCCGCACAGCTCCGCATCCTGATACCAGCGGCCAGCACGGGACACTGGCTACAGTTGTCACTGTTGTTCTCACTATTTCCTCTCCCTGTGCCTGACAGGAGACCCTGACACAGAGTTTAGGCGAGACCAAGAGTCACCAGGATGCCACACAACATAAAAATCTTCCCATCTTGTAAATGGCTAATTTATTTCCCTTGTTCCTCTCCTTCCCAGCGTATACTTTATTATTTTAAGGCTCTTTTCTCAGGGACAAACTCTGCCTCCCATTATTTCTAGCTGGTACCCAGTGTTGAAAGCCTGAAAAAAAAATGATAAATTAAATGAGAAGGAAATGTTTAAGAGTTCCTATTCATAACAAAAATACTTAAGGCAGCTTGGGCCATGAATCTTCCACAAGCAAGTTGAGATATACATAAAGAACCTGATTCAGAAAAGAAGTGTGGAGGACTTTCATGGGTGCCTGCTGTTCGGTGGATTTATGGGGGTAGAAGCTGGTATGTGGGTAGAGTCCAGACAAGTAATTAGTTCCTTGCAGAACTCAAATACGGAGTTAGCTTTTTCCAATTGTTCAAAGGCTTTTTACCCAGACCGTGGGTTAGCAATAAGCGGGTCTGCTTTCACGTGGGCCACAGCACGAGCAGACCCTGGCCAAACACCGCGCCGAACTCGCTGCTCTCGTGTGTGAAGATTAATGAATGATCAAGTTCGGGTTTTTGTTTTTTGTCAGCAGAGACACGTGCATCTAATTAAAGGATTCAGAAATCTGGCAGGAAAGTCCCAGGGTGTTTTTCAAAGCCACCCAAAGTTTTTGTTTGGTTTAATTTTCCAGTTATGCCCAGTTAATAGGGATTAACTCGCAAACCTCATTTACCTTTTTTCTATGTATGTCAGCTCTTGAGTTAACATCGTGGGGAAACTGCTCGATCCATAAATCCCGTGGATTTAAATCATGTGTTTACCCACGGAACTGAAATACGCCTGGACTATGGCAGAGAGGTGCCCCTGTCAGCATGTCTCTCTCCGACACAGAGGACTGCCTTTTGGGTTAGGTCTCCATCATCTGTCCTTCCAACCCTGATGACTTTCAACAGGCGTCAACTCCTGCCAGCTAACAAAGGTTCTGGGTTTTTTTTAGTGCCCAGAACCTACGGACTGAACCAAGACCACCCATTTTGCATAAACAACCAAAACCAAGCATAAGTTCTTGTAGAACAGGTTAGATACGGACAGAACCATTTAAACTTCCTTTTAAAGGCTGGTGAAGATCTGGCAGCTTCTTTCTACAGGTACACTTCTGCATAACAGAAAGGTCCTGCTCATAGCCCTCCCCACATCGAGCCCTGCCACAGAGGGACGTGCCCTTCCCTTGGCACCTTTCCTTACGCCTTCAGGGGCTGATATGCTATGGCATTCACTCTGAGCTGCTGCAAAGTCAGTCTGAGAAGTCATAGTGCTCTTCTTGAGACAGCAGAAGCTGGAGCTGGTGCGCGACAGCCTCGGCTTGCTGGATAACCAGCCTGGAAACTACCTAAGGACATGTTAATCAGCCTGTGTCTGGACTGGTGCTGGGGGGGAATAAAACAGCCTTTAAGCCTGCATAAAATGGAGAAACATATTCACCCTTAATTTGAACCACCTCAACATTCAGCTGTGCTGAGCACCAAGACCTTCGTGGGTAATATCTCCTAACATCCAAATTTGCCTGGACTTTCAATTATCCGGACAATAATGAAAACATGTTGGTGAGGCGAGCGTCGGGTTACAATCACAAATTCTTACTTCAATAACAGCCATAAAACAGAGACCTAAAGCATGTTTTTTGCTTTTTTTCCAAACATTAGCAACTCATCTGATACTTAGTCCAAGGATCCAGTTTCCTGCAAGCTGATGACATGCGAGACCACAACCCTGAGGCTGATATTAAATTATACATATATACATATATAAATATACGGAAAGAAAACCTGTGAAATTACAGACACAGATGTGTTATTGGTGTCATAATTTTTTTCCATTAAACACCGTATTAGGTTTATCCCCTTTATATGTGAAGATTTTCAAGTATAGAAAAGATGAATAGCAACTTCTCAAGGGGATCCTTGTGGTTTAACCTTGTTACAGGAGGTCAAACGCAACATACAAACTATATTGGTACAAAGATGACTGTAAAATGGAATTAGCCTTTTGCTCTCTGTTCAAATGGAAAGGAAGCAAACTTTCACATCTCTGAATCACTCCTGTTCCAGAACCCCAAAAGGGACTCGTGCACACCAGTCTCAGAGATGCTCGAGGAGCACATTTTTGTGGAAAAAGAACTAATAATGTGACACCCAGATCCTGACTGGCGTGATATAACGCTTTTGAAGTACTCGTGACCTCGTGGGGATACACTTCCCTTTACCTCCCCAGAAGGGTTAGTCGCTGCCTGCTTCTGGAGAGAAGCCTGTACCCCAGAAGTACCAGTTTCCAGCATGAGAACTGTCTCATTTCCAATCTCTCTTCTTGCGGCAGCTGGGTTAGGTGCTGGGGATGAGCAACAACAACTACACCACTGAAGCAAGGCTGAGAGATGGAGCAGCAATGCTCACATCAGTTTGTGAGATTGTTTGGCAGCACATTAACTCCTAACACACAGTTTTTCCCTGGGGGGAGGGGGTTTACATCTAGTCTAGAAGGGTACACCCAAAGGTTCCCTGACAAGCCAACTGCTGCCATCTTCCCAAGACTCCTTGCACAAAACACAGAGGGAGCATTGCGATGCAAAAGCAAGAAGTACACATCCCAGCCCAAGCCAAGCAGCTCCAGCCCATGGAAGCTCCTCCCCACGCAAGCCACTAGACACAGAAGCAGCTCTCTCAAAACATCTCTTGCCACATAGGCAGGCAATTAACAGAGTCAAGGAAACTGTTCAGAAGCTCTAGAGAAAAGGCCTGGACATACCAGCAAAAGCTCCAGCAGCACAGAACCTCCCCAGCAAGAGAAGCATCAGCAGAAGAGGGAAGGCTGAGCCACCAGTGGCTTTATGGGCACTTCTGGCAGAGCATCCAACCCCCAGCTGGGTTCCTCAGGCTTTCACAGCCAAGAAACAACCTGCAGCTCATCTGGGCCTCCTCTTAGTTAATTAGCAGAGAAGGTTAATTCTTCATCTGCTAGATTAAAGGACAACATACACTGCAGAATAATTAGGCCCGTGTTGAATCTACAAGTTTCTTTCTCAGCTCTCTTAAAACAGCATTGATGATTCTAATTAGCTTCTGAAATGTGGATTTTCCTGACACTGAAAACCTGGGACCTCTTATCAGTGCAATCAGGGCTGAGAGCATCTGCCCCAGGTTTTGATCAGGTTCTCCTGGTAGTTTTTGGCTGCTGTGAGATACTGCAGATAAGGAGCATACCCTACAGCCAGAACATCGCACAAGTAGCTGAGCACAGAAAACAAGTCCCACCACAATAATTAATACCTCCAGGTAATTATGACAGAGACCCTATGGAGTGGCATCCAAAGAGAAATGTCAAATCAATATTTTCTCATAATGCCTTCGGTGGTGTATCCACTGGGATTTCCTAAGGAAAAACTTCCTTCTCCTCCAGCTGCTCAGCTGGCAGGACATCTGCAGACCTTATGAATTTTACAGTCATAGGAACAGAAACACAAAGCATCAGAACTTCCAAAGGAAGACACCAGCAGCAACACAATAAAGATCTTCATTATTTTTCCTTGACATTTTCATGACAGAATTCATGTAGAACATTAAAAAAAAAAAAAAAAAAAGCATGTTTACTGGATGTTTTATAGTTCAATAAAACATAAATAAACAGCTTTTTAGATCAAAGCTACATAAATAAGGAAGCACTGTGGCTTCTGAGACCAAACTAATATATCACATAATCTGGAGTTGAAAGAAGAACTCCTGGCACTCCTGCTGTACTCAGGAGGAATCCCACCTTAAAGGCATAGGCCTAACTTACAGCTGACTTATTTTTTAAGTATTTTAACAAACCAGTACAAGTGAGGTATTTTGGCTTTTAGAGTACCACCATCTACCTTGTGAAGCCTTTTGTGGCTGCCCAGGAAGGTGGTGGAGTCATCATCCCTGGAGGTGTTTAAAAAACGAGTGGATGTAGCACTTGAGGCTAGGATCTAATGGATAGGTAGATGCTGGGATGAAGGTTGGACTTGATGATCCTAGAGGTCCTTTCTAACCCTAATGATTCTAGGATTCCGTGATTTTTAGGTTCTATAAATAAAGTAACAAAAAAAAAGGAGCAAACAGTAGCATTTCCGGGAGAGCTGAGGGTTGGTTTTCTGTAGGTACAACACAGCATGGAGCTGTGCAATGTATGTACGATGAGCACAGAGGTGATCACAAGCACCCTTTTCTTTCTGTGGGATGCAAACCTGAGTCTACTAACTGAAGAATGACTGGACTCACAATGTAATCCCACCAGTTTTACTCACACTGGTCTTGTTCCATACAGGTGAGTATTTGTAGGGCTGTGACCGCACGTGATGCCATCAACCACTGAAACCACGTATGCAGGTCAGTGTCTGGCTTAGTCATCCTCAAATCCAAAGCCTAATGTAGTTTGGTCACCATCCTGGTAACTCTTTTCTATGTCAGTTTAGAACAGCGCACAATGTCAGACGTGGACTTTTTATTAGGGCCATGCTTTGGTTTTGCACCAGAATAAAGTCAGCACATACCTGCACACGTATTCCAGGATCTTGTGCAGTTTGCTTTTCCATTCCTGCCAGAAACCGTGTGGATTATGACCTGTAAGCATTACTGACGATTGTGACTCCGTCTGTTTCCTGGTCTGCAGTTTATATTGTGTTCTTTGCACAGCCATAGGTTTTTGCACTTTTTTTTCTCCTGTGTCTCCTAACACGGGGTAGCGGTAACCGGAAATTACCCGGCAGGCCCCAGATGCGCTGGTGGGGAAAGACTCACCCACTGTTTGACCAAAAAAATCTCTGCTAAGGATTCTCAGCTGGGCTTGAAGTGCCATCCTGGTGCTAGCACGTCCCACAGTGACACAAGCCAGCTCCTGGGGTCGTGTCTCAGTAACTCAAATGCAGCCGAGGCTGAGCAGCAAACCTCACTGAGTTTGCTGCTCACTGAGGTCCAGGATCAGTTCCAGCCTCAAGGATTCCCAGGTCACGCTCGCTCAAGTGTACAAATGGAAAGAGCACTTTCCTGACTGCCTTTGTGGTGACTGTGCCCAGCACCTGAAGGCCAGGCTGTGCTTTTTCTGCCTCACACATCATCACCCTCTGCCTGAATTAACTGGCAAGACTGGTGATGATGCGTGAGGCCAAACAGAATCCAGCCAGAGCTGCCAGGGATGCCTTGGCTCTGCAGTGCTGACAGGGCTGGAAAAAAACCTACAAGCAGATCTTAGAAAGTTGGATCCTCAATCAGTCCAATGAGTCTGAGCTGCAGGACGGGGCCCCAGCGATGCACCGGCGTTGTTGGCCAGGAGGCGCAGGGGGATGACCGGTGACTGCACCCCAACAGTGCTGGCCGTGGGCGAGGGCCATCTTTTGCCGGCCGTACTCCTCGGCAGGAGGGACAGGAGGGTTCCTCGCTTGCCCGAGCAACCCTGAGCCTCAGCCCCTTTCCCTGCCACGGTTATGTCAGGGCTAGAGCAGGAGACGTGGGTGGCCTGGTCCTGCTTGCGGCAGGACTTTGTGGATCAGATAATGCAGGAGAGGAAGATTTCCACCTCAGAGTTCCACCTCAGCTCCTGCCTTCTGAGCCAGACCACTGTGCTGCAGCAGGAGTGTCCAGTCCAGCAGCAACGGGGATGGACACCCTTCTGCCTCAGTGTCCCAGAGCTGTGGACAGACCAGGTTGTCCCTGCGCACACTGGAGTGGGTAATTTTATACCAAATGTGCTTGTCTAAAAATATCTCACTTCTGTGTTTTTTGACCATATGCCCAGGATCATGAAAATTTTTCCGTAGGAAAAAAAAGCTGAAAAAAAACCCCTTAAACCCATAACATCTTGGAATGATTTGACCACTTTTTTCTTAGGACATTCTCTCCTTTTTATAACATGATGGGGTTTCTCCCGAATTTAAAACATCAATTTGGCCTAACATGAGGAGAGTGTTCGTTCTTCCAAACCATAAAGATCAGAGACTATAAACTGTTGTTTCTTAAATGTTTCACGGCAAAATGCATTGAAAGCATAACATTAACACAAAGATTTCTGTAAAACAATCTGGGAAGTGTAATCTCTGTAAGAGGTTTTTTATGCACTGTGGCTAATTGTTCCTGACAGTATGATTTTACATCAGGCATTTTTTTGTAAATTCAACACCATCCCAACTTTATGGCAGGTAATTTTCCTTACAACGGCTGAAATCCTGACCATGGCTAAACTGCTGTTGCAGAATTCCGTTGGTTGTTGGGGTGTTTTGTGTTGGTTTGTCTTATTTTAACTACAAAACACTGGGAGCAAATTCTCTCCTGTCTTGCGACTTACACCACTAGAGACAACTTTCTGACGTTCTTCCCCAGCAGAGTTCCACGGTGAGTCAGGAGCATTTTACACGTTTCATACACATCAAAGAGCCAAGTGCCCTGACATGGACCAACATCTCCTGCTCTGCCTGGTGCTGCCGGAGTCGCAACAGGCTCGGGGGCATCTCTGCAGCAGGAGGGATGGAGCGAACCACCTCGAATACGTATTGTGGAGCCCACGAGGTAAAAAGATGCATAAATGTTTTGTGTCCCCAGCATTGAATACAGGGACTTCAGCGTTCAGGGATGCAGCAAGTTACAAAAGCTCTGGGTTTTACTGGAGTAAAATGCTCATTTTGGGGAAAAAAAGAGAAGCAATCCCCTGTGTTGTTTTCTCTTTCATGCCCCTGCAGCAGGAGTTCATTGATAGACCTACACCATCCTCCAGAACTGAAGTTTAAAAGCCTGATACACAAGGAACAGCCACTTTCTGAGCTTTGCTGTTTCTTACCAGTATTGCTTACAAGAAATTCTTCAAACCCACATAATGCAATCTGGAGAAGGCTGGTCCTTCACTGGAAAATCTTCAGACTGCATGGCTGGAGGACCTGGTGGGCTACTACAGGGACCGCTCTTTCTCCTGCACTGAAAATGGCAGTTTCTTCACGCTGACTCTCTAAGCGTTGCAGTGCTGTTCCCCATAGGCTTTACTCTCAGCCACATCCTAGGGGTCAACTTACCCAGAAACAGGGACTGTGGTCCGACCCACTTTGCCAGGCTGCGTTACTGGTGCGTTAGCTCTGGTTCACGTGCACACACTCGCACGTGAAAAAACTCCTTTCGTCCGACTCACTATACCTTATAAAATATGGGTTATAAAAACTTTATGGGGCCTGTTCCTCCGAAGGGCTCATTCCAAAGTGCAGTACGCAAAACCCAACTCTTTTACAACATGGCAGAAAAAGGGCTCAGTCTATGTGGAGCACCTCATAGGAATCAGAAATGGGATTGGGCTTCGAAATGGACCACCCAGCCCTGACCAGGTTGCTTCGAGGGCAGCAAATGAATTTATGGCTGAAGTAAATTGACAAGTGAGAAAACACTAGTCCTTTCTACTAGAAATTCCTCCTCACCCCACCTCTGTGGAGTTCCACCAGAAAGGTCAAAAAGAAGGTGACTGTGTGAAGTATGTGCCTTATGCCGTAAGCACCACAGGGACATGTCATCCCCAGGAAATCACGGGCAGCCTTTGCTAGAGACAAAGGTCTTCACCTAAAGTGACTACACTTAGATCTGCCCTCCCCTGCTTTCCAGTTTCAGTATCAACTTTGCCTCAGCCACTGAACTTATTTGAAGACAGAACGAATAGGACACAGCAGGTGTTTCTGCAGATGGAGCTCCTGCCAAAATGCCACCGTTGGATTCTGAAATTCTTTTAGAATCTATAGGATTATCTGTACACTGTATTACAGACTCATTACTGGCTGTGTCTTGGGGTTATTCTGGGATAACTAAGGCATTTATTTCTTAAAAGAACAAATTTGGGTCTTATTCTACAGGCAATCCATTTTTAACCAGCAAAGCTCTCCTAGCATATGATTTGATCTCACCGCTTTTCCGGGGACCTCAGATTACGCTTGATTTTGCTGAGGAGAGTTGCAAATATGCACTAAAGGATGTCAAGCTGTGAACCATGACAAAACCGAGAGAATGCCAGCTCCTTCTTCAAGATCACCTTTCCATGGTATCTATAAAGGTTAGGCAACCT
This sequence comes from Ceryle rudis, assembly GCA_033439905.1. Classification (NCBI taxonomy): domain Eukaryota; kingdom Metazoa; phylum Chordata; class Aves; order Coraciiformes; family Cerylidae; genus Ceryle; species Ceryle rudis. The sequence goes on along the minus strand of JAAGNO010003519.1, from coordinate 46,670 downwards.
TACGGTAAACTCCTCAGGATCATGGACAAGTTACACAGAGTCGCAGACGTTGCCAAACTCCGGTGCTGTTCTAGTCACTTTCACTCAATGTTCATTTTTCTTGCACCGAAAGCGAATGGAAACCCAGTGTTACCACGTTTAGACGCGGACAGACAGGAGCCCAGCCCGTAGAAGCTGCCAGCCCGTGTGTGATGCCCCGTCCTGCCGCATCCTGCGCCCGCCTGCGCTGCCGGCACTCGGAGAGCAGCGCTCTCCTCCGCTGCCCTCTGAAGGACCTGCCCCAACAGCAATGTACTCGGGCTCCTTTGGCACTACTACGCCAAATAAGATTAATGATAATAAAGAGCACTACTAATGACAATATTAGCGAGGCTCTCATGCCATATCCAGCTTTACTCTCATCACTCCTGAACCAGATGCTCAATGTAGGTGATCTGGACTGATCTGGACTAGTTCACCCTCAGATCCATTTTACACTTGTTCAGCAAATCAGTTTCCTTGGTGCACAGTTGAATTATTCATTATATATGTATCTTTATTTTTCCCTAGGATGGAGAATTTACTAAAAGGTTTCTTTCTTGTATAAAGCATTTTCGTGTTTGAGTATTAATTTTTAAAATCTCCTGTAAATCCACTGTACTTTACAGTTGTTTGCCCAGGCTTTTTCAGATTTCTCGTTAAAGCTTGTGAGGGTGCACGCACACATCCAGAGAAACTTCTGCAAATAGCTGCTCACATACTTAGTCCTTATCTTTCTGTTCTGATACTTGCTCCCCAGGCATAGCGTTCAGCCTTCCAGCATGTGTTGAGCTCTATCTTTGTTGAGAAACACAACTGAAAGCCTGCTTAGATGAAGATGGACAAGAAGTGTGTGTGATTTAAGCACTGAACTCATGTTCAACAGACAAAGAAGTCATTTACAAGTCCAGAGGTGTGTCCTCCATCGTTATCAGATGAATGCTCTGCTGCCAGCACGATTCTTGGTGTTGTCACAATAAGCACCGTAAAATGTAACTTCACCATTGTGTGCAGTGTTAAGCCAGTTCTGGCCTCTTGCTCGGGGATCAGACAGGCTGCGTGGCAGCATGCAAATCTCCTGCTTTTTCTCTCCGCTCATTCTGCTTTGCATGCCCACCTCTGCTGGGAAACGGGCTATTTTAAAAGTTTCAGCAGCTCCATGAGGTCACTGTAGCTGCAGAAAGCTGTAAAAACTGCCTGGGTTGATGGTTCAAGCAGCCACAGGTCTTTTTCATTACAGAACAGATATAACCCTATGAAATTATTATAATAATAACATCATTTATTTCAACAGGACTGAAGCAAAAAAGCTTTATGACGGTGTTTTATATGCAACATGTGCACTATAAATATTTCCATAAAAACATGCATTAAAATATAAAGTTGGCAAAAAGAAAACAAAAGTCAGGAGGAAAAAAAAAAACCAACTCCAGTTAAAGAAGCATTAAACCATAAGCCACAGAACAGTGAATAATGAGCCCCTGCCAGTCACGGCAACAGGCCTTTCTTTCTCTGGTGTCAGCCACTTCCAAACACAAAGGTACGAGCCAAGCTAGCCATGGAGAAAGGCCCCGATAAACTCACACTCACTTGCCACTTCCCCAGTCTGTCACTCTCCTTATCCCCCTGGAAAAACTCTTCTCTTTCCTCAGCTGTCAGTGCAGGGTCACCCCCCTGCCACAGGAAAATCCCAGCCAACGTCAAGGCTCCACCGCAGCGGGTGCTGTGGACACCTACAGCGAGAAACACGTCTTCGCAGAACGGAAAATGTTCTCACACTTGTGGCACTCACGGGAGCAGGAAGGGGACTTCGAGGCAGCGACTGGCCCCAGGTCTCCAGCAGGAGCACGTGGCCAAAACAGAAGGTGAACCCAGACCTCTCGGGTTTGGAGCCAAAACAAGGGCGTCAGGGGCTGCCCTTTCCATTGCCCTGATAAAGGAGTAGATCTGTGACCAGGTTTCTGACCCCTGCAGAGTGCATTTTGTACTTCACTCAGTACCTGTAACGATGCTGAAAGAAATACTCTGCCTTTATGGTCTGTATCAGGCAAAAAAGCCCTGTGCCTACAGCCCCCTCTTGCTCTCTGTCCCCCTCAAAAGTAGTTTTAAGGGGTGGCAGTTATCGATCCCTTCGGGCTTCAAATCTAATCAAGGTATGAAAAGATGCTGTGCATCTTTTGCTGGCTACACATGACAAGGACCTCTCAGGTACCAAACCCCAGGTCTGAGCAGTTCCCCAGTAGCTGGAAGACTTGACAGTTTGGCTGCCAAAACCCAGCAGGCATTGTTTACACCAACCAACACCCTCGCAACAAAATTCTGCTTCCCGAGCCAATTCTGTTGTAATACATCATCTCCAAGCTAACTTGTCAGATTGGTTTGTCTACAAATATGTTCACACTTGGAAATATCTCCCTTCTGTGAACAGCAATCCATTAAACATGCATCTCTCTGTTTTCCCCATCTTGCTCCCTGTACATAAAATAAGTTTTCTTTTGTCCTCAGTAAATGCCTATTCCACATCTTTGCATGTTTTAAATATTCACGCATATGAAAGAAGCTGTAAAAACATTGCACGGCTTATTTATTATTTAGTGTACCACTTTTTCCTGCAGAATACCAAAATAAAAAACATTTTAGTCAATTTTTTTTTTTTCTTTACATTTCCTTTGTATTTTATTTCCATTACTCCGCTCGTTAAAGTTTAAAAACTGCTTTGTTTCTTGACAGTTGGGATTTATGTGTCTTTCTGTCAGGGAATATGTTCGTACCTGCTGGCACGACGGCAGAGGTGGGGGTGTATCCAGAAGGCTCGAGTCACGCCAGGGTGGTGGCTGGAGGTGCTCAGAGAACTCAGCTACGAGTCCTGCACATACTAAACCCAGACTTTAAAAGAGCTCCGAGTTCAGCTCCGAAACCCACGGCTATTAAAGGATAAACAGAAGGGCATTTTAGTGCTGACAATAAAATCTCTGGAGTAAATATTGCCACGTGTCAATCTTTCCCCAAGAGTCACCTGATTCGTAGATTTTAAGGCCAGCTCGAGAAGATGACTCAGGATGAGCTCTGCACCAGCGCAAACCAAAGGACGCCACGCAGCAGTTTCTCCACCAAACCCTTAACAACTGTTTGGGTCGTGGCATCTTCGCTGGAGTCAGACATCAAGCTGGATCCACAGGCTGCAAGAGATGGAGAGTTCACCACGTCCCTTAGGAGGTGATTCCAATGGTGAATTCTCTTCATCCTCAGATATGTGCACTGGGGTTTCTGTTATTTGTGCTCTGCTGTAACAATCCACAAATATGTCATTCACATCAGGAATTACTTGTTCAGGAAAGCCCTGTACAGCTGGAGCAGACAACTTTTTCAAGTGTCCACCCTCTGGCCGCAACCTAATAAACCACTCTAGAGCAAGTCAGAACAGTGCCACCGTAACACGGCCAGCAAGAGGTGTTCTTTGTGTGCAGCAAAGCAACGCCAGCTCCCCCGCCTCACCATCACCACCACCGTGTTCCAACCTTGACCTGAGGAGACCACCCGTGGGAGCGTGGTGCGGGCTCTGGCTCCATGGTGCTCCCACCGCTCACCCCGTTGCTGCCAGCACTGCCAGATGGTCTGGGCGGTTCAGCGGCTTGGGCACCTTTCCATCAGGAACTGGATAGAAACCAAGAACTCTGTTCATATAGGTCACTCAACAGACATAACTACCAACCCGGTCTGGAGTCAAAGGATGGCCCCAGTGTGAAAAGAGCTGGATCTTGTAACCGGTGCTATAAAAAACTGACCAGATTAAAAAAAAGTTCACTGCTCCTGGAACAGACAGTTGTGTGCATGTTCTATGTGACAGGCTTTAGCACTCCAAGGACACATGGTGAAAGGTACTTCAGGTGACGCAGCTTGATTTTAGCTTATTTGTATACTATTTTATAACGCAGAAGTTGTAAAGCACCTAGTACTTTACATGTGCTACGCAAACACGGTATTATTATGTACTGTACAATATAATCTTGTCTTGCCAGGGAGCTGTACTGGGTGACTTAAAATCCACTTTGCCTTATTTTATTCTGGGTTTTTTGTGCCATTCCTCCCCACAGAATCTGAACGACCTTTCCGTGCCTGACTCTGAGCTGTACCCACATATCTGTGCACACACAGTGCACAGCTGTAAATATTAGGTGAGTGTGTCTCAAGCATTAAATACTACAAAGGGAAAGAAGGACAGGGTATTGCTGGAAGACAGAAAGAATAGAAAAACACAAAGAACAGGATTCTGGAACATTTCAGTATCCTGTTGATTCATAAGATTGGAGCAGACAGGTACAGCCTAAAGACAGCATGATCTAAATGTGGGCCAAGCTCTGACACACAGCAGGAATGTCTAATTTTAGTCTGTCCAGTTTTGGCAATGTCACCTTTAATTGCATGGCTCATTTGAATTGTAAAACACCTTTAAAAGCTAACTAGTAAAAGGAAATAGGCCATATTTTCTAGACTAACAGTCATATTCAATTTTAACTGCAACGAAATTGGTTTAAACAGTTAATGCACATTAGGACTTGAGTTACCAGAGAGAAAACATAGCCCTGCAAACCTGCATGGAGATGTTTCAGTCCTTCGATTAAGACTGTGTCACTGAGATCACTTCATGGCAATACTTAAGCAAATTTTTTGTCTGACCCAGATTTTACCGCTATGGATTTTCCCCAGCTAACCAGTTGTAGAGTTCTGTGCGGCGTGTGGTGAAGTGAACTGCATTCCAGGGTTGCACACGCAGGACTTCATGATGCTCTACTCGGTCTGAGAAGCAAGAGCACCAGGTCCCTGCCACCTGCCCCAGCACCCGCAAGCGAGGCTGGGTTTCGAGGCGTGGGGTGTTGGAAACGGCCACTTTGCAGCGAGTCGGGTCCTTTACAGGGCTCATTTACCAAAAAGCACAGGCCTCACTAGGTACACGAACACACTGTGCTGCCAAAAATTCAGATACTAAGTAAAATCTATTTAGGAACTAGATTGTTGTGCCTGTTTAGGATTAAAAAAAAAAACCACCAAACCTGTTTTAGCAGAAGAGAAGCTTTTCTGAAAAGCTGGGCTGAAGGAAACAAGCAGGTTTTGACCAGCTTCAGCGAGGCAGGACTTCACCTCACACTGAGCGCACGGTGCTCTTCTCAAAATTGGTGATTTTGAGAATGAAGGCCAAGTAAGCACCTGGTGGCATCACTGAATACACCCGAGAAGACATCGCAGCAAACTGCTCGGGGTCAGCAGAGGAAGGAAAAATATTGGGAAGTGCATTTAAATAATACTCCCATTTGTGAAATAATTACCCACCGTCCTGGAAGGACGGCTGGCAGGACTGGGCTGCCTTGTTACAGCTTCTAGTCTTGATTAGACAGAACCCAATTCAGAGCCGGTTTCCTCCGAGCACCCTCCGGTTCTGCGCTAGAAGGGCGACAATCGGAGCTCTGCAATTGCAGGAAAAGTGCTATACGACTTCTGCAAGAGCAAAATCCTGCTGAGCCAGTGATGGAGGCGAATATTTAAGGACTTTGCCACTAGCATAACCTGTGCTGCCACCTGAAACACACTTGACAAAAGAGTACTTCTTTGTTGCTGCTGATTGTGCTGCACACATAAACTAGCAAACCTCCTGGAGAAATGGCTCTCTGCCTCCCTCTAGAGAGATTTGCGTGCTATTCACAAGTGCAAAACTCGCTGCTCTGCTTTTGTTACCGGGTAGTCAATGGGCTTTTAATTTGCTCTTTCGGTTTTCCTAAAAAACTTTGACGCCACGAGCACTAACGGGCTGAGAACCCAGCAGCTGAGCTCTCCCATCACAGCGGGTGCCGTGCAGCCTACACGTGCCACAAGAACGGCCTCTTCTTCTGGCACGATGGACAAACTGTGCCCTTTACGGAGGGCCTGGCACGGCCACGACCCTGTTGCAAGCACAAACCAAATAATGACTGTCTGTTGATATGAAGAATTTTACCTATACGCTCATAGCTATCCCTTTGCTACATCTTTTGTTATTCTGCATTACACTCGTGTTATTCTCAGGTTTGGTTACTCCTTGCCTTGCCCCCTGAAGCTGGCTGCTTCTTCATCATCACCACACACCCACGTCAGCTGCCTGTTCTGTAGGGTCAGCAGCACTTTTCCCTTAGCTGTCACTCCCCATTGCTGGGGAACAATGGGAACAGCTTAAAAATCGGTGTAAGATGGAAGCAAACATCCCTTCTGAGTTGGACAGTGGAGTAAAGGACCGAACTCCCCGCAAGGCACTTCCGCAGCGCTGAAAAAGCTTGAACTGGGAGAGCCTGTGGCAGCACCGTTACACTGGGAAAATGTGAAAGTCAGACGTCTCCCCTCTGTGACATCCAAGACAAACACTAACAGGAAGAATTCCACAGGCTGGGCTGAGGCTTGGCAAAGCCCTTGCCATAAACAAGCCGAGGAGGATGATGAGGCAATTGGAAAGGGGCTCTCCCTGACTTCCTCAACCCTTGTCTTGCTCCCGCGGCACGGTTGTGCCAGCTCGGTAAACAGAGCGAAGAGGCTCCCTGAGCGTGCGGGCCAAGGGCTTCCTCTGCTCCGCCTGAAGCTGGCTTGTTCACAGCTCCGTGTCATCAAAACTGAAATGCTCGAACAAAAAAAATAAACCTGTGCCAAGGATGGCCCATAAAAACCTGTGGCCGGTTGAAGAACTCTGTCCCAGCAGGTGTCCTGTGCCCATAGACCCTCCTTGCAGGCACCAGAGAGCAATGCCTGAAGCTCACAACAGAATTTGCAACCAAAGATGTCACCTCTTATTCTCCTTGGCCCTGTTTCACAAGGTTTTTAAGGACACGTCTAAATTTAATCTTCAGAACTCTGAATTCATCCCAGTAGACCTATTTACACATTAAAGGTCATGCATATATCTGTATCTTACAAAAATCACGTACACCTTGAGTGCGTTTCCTATTAGAAATAACTGTTCAAATAATTTTAATAACAATGCCTGGTTTGGGGCTTTCTTAAGAATTTTTATTTTGTTTTGCTTTGAATATCCTTAATAACTGAAATCTGAAGTCTTCTCTTGAGACACACAAGTCACATTTTTCTTCCTGGTAATGTATCACTTCCCTTCTGAGGTGTCCAAAACTTGATGCAAGATCTTACATGGACTAAATTCTATTCTTTCCCCTTAAGCCTAATGAGTCATTAAAAAAGGCAAGTGGGAAATAGCATAGCAATTAAAAACAGAATATGGAGGAAAAATTTAAAGTAATGCATCCTTGGACTGTAATTTAGAGAATTTATTAGTCATAAAACCTTGATGAGTTATTCTTGTGACAAAACGTGTAATAAGAAGGAAAAGAATGATAAAAACAAGGAACACATTAGTATGACAGTAATTGTAACAAGTACGGGGAATGACAGAACCCTCCTTTGGAAGGATTTAGCTTCATAATTACAATCATATGGGTATCTTTTAATGCCACTGTTTTGGTAATATATTGTCAATTTTGTTTTGGAAACCTTTCCACTGAAACTACTTGCACTTTATCTTCCAAAAATAAACACATCTCTTTGTCTTCTGTGAAGCAAACTGCTGGGAGTTGTGCAGAAACTTCTATAGGAAAACCAAGGAGTGATGAAATGAGTCTGCCAGGAGGTTTTGGAGCAATCCCTGTCTGTGGATGGGGTGTGCAGAGGTCTACAAATGTGATTTATACATTTGGGTGGGACTGCAAAATTAAGCAGTTTCTTATATATGTGGGAAGGGCACTGCAAGGGTGTCTAAACAAAAGCAGGCAGATGGCTTATGTGAGTCACTACGAAAATAAATAACTGGGGTTCATCCAGCAAATGAAAACTCTCCTGTTCTATTACAGTCCCCCAGGGAGCAGCAAGGGCTGCAGGATGAGACCTTTAAGTGCTGAAGACAGATTTACACATCAGCAACAAAGTCAGGCCTTCGGTACCCCGGCCGCTGTCTGGGTCCCCAGTGCAGGAGCCGGCTGCGGCACGGTGCCGGCAGGCTGCTGGGGAGCGCGCCCAGACTGCTGGCGGAAACGCAGCGCGGCAAATGCCGAGCTTTATCTCCATCCCTTGGTGGTGGTACCCACCTCGGCTTAGGTGTTGTGTTTCAAGCCTGCAGAAGAGCAAAGGGACCCTGGCTGAGCCTAGGGGAGGAGTGGGGACGGCCCGTCGGAAGGACTCGCGGTCCCTTTGTACAGTATCTGGGGTTACTTCATTTGAAATACCGCAGGAAGCAGGAAAAGAGAGATTTGAATTAGACCCTGCAGATTGAATTTCAGAATTAGAAACTAGATCCTCCTGAAATCCCACCTGCAAACAAACTCTAAGCACAGCCGGTTCTGGGACTAAGATTTAATGTTTCGCTTCTACCTAAACCGCCACCCCTCCTGCACTTACTCCCCGTTACATTTCTTCATGCACCTCCCCAGGAGACAGACTCGGTGTCTGATCCATGTTTCAACAGTCCACAAGCAAACAAAAAAATAACAAGCAATAAAGAGAGGGACCTGCAGCAGTGTGCAGTCAATAATAGATGCTGCCGCTTCGCCCGGCTAAGTGACAGTGTTTCTCCATTGCATGTGTCAAGGCTCATTTAATTTCCCAAGCAGCTAGTGTCCTGACAGGCGGGTGAGTAACACCTATGTGGTACTTGATGTATTTAATGGGTGGCTATGAGCTGGTGGGAAGCTGGGGTCCTCCCAGAACCGTATGATCTCTGCCAGAAATAAACATCAGTTGGAATGGAAGGGCTTTGATAGGCACAATCTGTTAGCAGCAAATTGAACTGTCACCCTTGTATGTCATGTTCATTTGGCTGATTAAGGAGATATTAATCTACTGTCATTGTTACAGTATCTGTCATCCTGGGGAAAAAAAAAAGTAAAAAAAAAAAAAGCAAGGATATGCAGGCAGCTTTTCTGGAGATATATACACACACAGAGGGGAAAGCAGAGGTGTGCAGAATACAAATGAAACTCTGATCTGCTACAAATATCGAACCAACTACAATCGATTACAGATGCACATATAGAGCAAACAATGGGGCCCGCTTCGGGTGATGCTGAGGCTGTTTTTGGGCTGGTTTTGTCTACCCCTCAAAGGCAGTAAGACAATTCTGTGCAGTCATGCTTAGCCTCCTCAGAACGCAAAGGTGGTTAGCCATCTGCACAATGGGGATGATGAGGTGTTATGACAAGGAGCTTCTGATACCATGTTTCATTACTTCAGGAGGCAACATCGAATACCTTCAATGCTACCTTAGGTAAAGGACTGCAGAGACACCAATCATAGGAAGCTCTTGAACTGGTGAACAAGCCTTGCGTTAAAGCCTTTTTTGTTCCTCAAATACCAGGACCTGTTTCTGAAACATGTGCCGCTGAATGTACATAAAACACACCGAGAGCAAACTTACCAGTCCTTCAGCAGCACCGCAAGAAACAATCGCAGCTCCTCTGCCACACAGGCTCTTCCTTTCTTCACTCTTTCTGCACCTTTCTTGCCTGTTTGTCCATATTTCCCCTGCTGAAGCAATCCCCACATCCTCTTCCCAGCACCATCCTTTCCACCATTTTATCTGAAAAGAGATCATCACTGAGCTAGATCATTATTTTGAGAGCAAAGGTTAGACTGTACAAAATCTGAAGATGCCCCATCTGCTATGCAATAGCAGAGCACTGACTGAGGTCTGAGGATTAAGCACGAAATGCCTCCAATTTAGGGTAATTAAGAATGGCGTTGACTTAGAGCAGCACACGGTTAATAAGAGTGAACACTGACCACAGAGCTCCGCAGATAAAATCATAAAGGAAGAAATTCAGGTCTAGCCTATGTAGATACAGCTTCCACTGTCTCTCATTTGAAAACTCTGGCAAATAAATGTAAAATTCTGGGCAGTTTCAGATGGAGATAGTTCAGGGTATCAGCCTCAATGCTGCTTAGCAGAATCCTTTAATGAGAGGCAGGCTGCCACAGCTTTTCTTAAAGAGCACACCAAACCAGGATTTGAATGAATATGCACACACAAATTCTTGTCTGCATACGTTCTTCCTCATTTTTGTAGTGGCAACATTAAAACAACCTGAAAAGCTCAAGAAAACATCATTGAAAATAAGCTGCTAGCTCTAGGTTTTCTTGGATGAGAAGATGTATGCCAAACCCCTTGCTACCACCCCCACCACCTCCCCTTACTTTTGCACCAGTCTTCATAGTTTATGTTTGAATCAATAACTATTTTAATACGGGGAGTTTAGAAAAGTTTGATTCAAATTCCTTTGACACAGTTCCATCAACATGCAGTTATAGAGTCATTCTGCATATGACTCATTAAATATTTAAAAGATTCCTATTATTGAATTAACTATTTATTGATTTATAATTTAAAAGATTTATGCTTGGCCATTAAAAAAAATTCCAAGCTGACTTTCACTTAAAGAGATGTCAGGTGCCATTTGCTGCTAGTGAATGTCTAATGTACCCTTTTCACCCCTGGAGTGAAGAAAGGACAATTACTCAAGGACCTTTGGTTCAATATTCATACTGTTTAGATGCTGAGGTCTGTGGTTGCTTTTTTTTCTTTTTTTTTTTTTTTCCTGCGGCATTAGGTCATGCTCAGCAGCGTCTATCCATCCCACAAAACCTCAGCCTCCACGGAAATGCACAGCTTGTAGTTTCTCTCCTGTTACATTTATTGATTTGCATCCTGGATGAATTTTGCAAGCCTTACGAGACTTCCCGATTATATTCTTGTGGCAGTGATGTTCTCGCTGAGGTCACAGATGCAAAAGGATAAACACACGTAGACACACACAGACAGTGGATCCTTCTCTTCTGTCACTGCTCTCAAAGGGCCCGATTCACAAAGCTGTTCAGGCTGGGAGCCGTACCTGTGGGAAATAACGGGTCGTTCCAAAATTAAGAATGGATTTAAGAGCTCTGCTAAATTGGGACCACAGAAATTAAAAGATATGCTGAGCACGGTAACATTAACTCCCAACTTTAAACCCAAGGCTCATCAGGCTATTGCTTTGCTCTTTCTACGAGGAGCCAGAGTAAAAAATATTAATATATTGCTGTTATTTAGCACCTTTAATCTGAGGCTCACAAACTGCTTTACCAACATTAATTATTGAAATCTGGAAGAGCCCCCGAGGGGTGTCTATTATTATAATACTCCTTTTACAAATGAGTAAACTGATGCAGAGGAAGGTTAAGTGACTTGCTGAAGGCCACACAGTCAGTCCACACCACAGCCAGCTATAGCCTTTCAGAAAGAAGAAAAGGGGTTAGTGCAGAACAAATGCACTGTCGGCCCTCACTGTACAAACTTGATATTTCCAAACACAGACAGAAATACTGCTTGGATCTAAAGGGGAAAAAAAATGAAACACAAAACACGGGAATGACTTCTTTCTCGAACGCAGCTAGTAAGGGTCTGCTTCAGATAATGATCTCTCACTGTTTGTTTTACTTTTGACTTTGGAGACCTAAGTTTTAGTGATACACATTTTTCTACAACCCATTCTTGGCTCTATATCAAAACCACACACAGTAATTAGCACAGGTCTGTCAGACAAAACTATAGCAGAGCAATGCATTACACTGTAGAAAGTGTTGCTCCGGTTCCTCCAATCTGTGAATTATAAATAAAGATCTCTAGGACTTGAAAAGGCTGCTTGCTTTAAGTGGTAACTATTTCAGTCTGCCATAGAGCTTTCCTAATGCTGTTGCTGGGTGTTAGGAATTAACCCTAGAAAAATAATTTTTGGACTATCAGACACAAAAATGGTAATAAACTGAGTTAAACTTGATATATAACAAGGAAAAAAAAAGAGGGTATTATGGAGCCAGAGAAAAGGAAGCTCACTCCAGTGTGATACGGAGAATACGTAAATACAGATATACACACACGTATATATGTTTGTCTTGTCTTTATTCCTCATAAATAAGCATTGGAAAGTAACACTTGGACTCTGGCAAAGGTACAGAAGGTCAGCTCAAATTAGAAAGAAAGAGGCTCGGCTCGGAGTAGTGAACAGCATGCTTATTCATCAGCGATGAAATCCAGACACGGTATTTCAGTTACAGTTGTTCAGATCAATGCTTTGGGACACGAGCCCCCAGACTCTGTCCCCACTCTGCTGCAGAATCCTTGCTGGCCACGGACAAGTCACTGGCAGAGCAGCTTTTGCCACTCAGATCCCCTTGGATTAGCCCACAAGGTCCCTGCTGAACGCAGACAAATTCTGTGCAGATCTCCTCTTTTCTTCCTCCACTGCAAACCAGGAATAGCAGTGCCCACCGAGAAGCGCAGTATGACCTCGACTGGTTTCTAGATGTGCTTTTTCCATAAGTGAAAGGAGCTATACACGTCCAATATGTGACTGCACACAATAGCTCACGACTGGCCACCGGCCATCAGATTTTTGTTTCCTATTTTCTTTGATGGGTGATGGATCCAGGGTAACGCTGTCTGCTGTGGCATTTCCCTCCCAAGCAGTAGCTTAGAGCTGTTCGCAGCACAGCTTTACAAGTCTTCCTCTGACCCACTCAGAAAATGATAGGCAGTGATTTATTTTAAGCACCAACATCCCCACTTGGGAGGGAAGAATTTTGTTCCAGAGCTGCCACTGGCTATGAAGTGCTTGGAGGGGTGTGTGGGACAGGGCTTGGCAGGCCTGGGAGGCTGCGATCCAGCTCCCAGCAGAGTTCCTCCTCACCTGGTGCCCAGCATGACCTGAAAGAGCATGAGCAGACAGTGCTGGGGTGAGTACAGGAAGGGACGAAGATTTGCTTCTCCAGGGACAACACTGACAGACAGGCTCTGCATCGGCTGTGTCACTTGTAATGGACTGGAAACTGAAAAGCCCATGACAAGGAGTCAAAAGGAGTGTCCGTCCCTCTCTGCAGAGCAGGACCTCTCAGGCAAAGATAAGTCCTCCAACCCGTGGCCCTGATTAGGAGCTGCATGCTTGCAACTTGTTGGCTGTCCAAGGCAGAAGAACGGATTCCCACTGGAGTTTCCACAACCCCCTGGTCACTCAGTCAGCTCCACGGGCTGTCACGGTCCCTCATCCCCCAGAGCCATACGTCAAGCAGCCTGGCCACTGAATCCACCAACACTGAGCAAAAGTTTGTAAATACGAGCGACACATATTCCAGAGCTGCGTGCAGTTTAGATGTCCATGCAGATTTTAGATGTTTCTCTGAAGCTCTCTGACAAATCTGATCCCATTGGGAAATAGGCTCCTTCCCTCTGCTTTTCAGATGACCCTGTTACAGAAGTTCTCGAGCTGCAGGTATGTTGATGCTCAGGCAATTTCAATGCCATCCATACCCGGCAGGGAACACTGTCCCTAAAGGCATGTTCTTCCTCCTGCTCATAGACTTTGCTCGACTTAGGATCCAGAAATCCCTGCCAAGGTAGAGGTGAGGTAAAGTTGTGAGCACATAATCTGATCTTTGACAACATACATCATTGCATCTGAACATCACCTAGCCCCAAATACTTGTTCTGTAATTTACAGCTAGGCCAAAACGATTTGCCCTCATTTGCAAGTTTTTTTAATATTCATCCTAGATGGCCAGCACAGCAGCAAACACCATGTGTCACGTTTCATCTTAAAATCAAATCCTGAATTTTATGGTCCAGTATACAATGCTTACTTATACATATGCAATCACACAGAATAGTCAGGAACATATGCGGGGAGTAGTAGCTGTACTGCTTTGATATTTAAGTACCTGCGAATTACACCATTGCTATGTAAATACATGCATGCGGGGAGACGGGGAGGCTGGCAAGGATACATACATGAATAGGCTAATTCAAAATGAGTGGAGGCAAAATGAATTATTCACTCAAGGTTTTTTATCTGCATTATTCACAGCGTGCGTTGGAACACAATTACCCACTTGGTCAGTAGACCTCTGCCCAAAGTTTACCGTGTTGGACTTGCTGAAGAGACAAAAAGGGTTATTTCACAAATTGAAGTTCAACCCAGCTCTGCATTTAACAGTAATCACTGCACACCAAGATTAATAGAACATCGTTTGGTGACTGAGAAAGCAAGTTATGATGAAGAAGCTGTTGAAACAGGAAACAGTTGATTTCCCAGGAGTCCCGTAAATCCACCTCTGATGTCCTTTCGAATTCTCTGTTATTGCTGCAAAAATTTTAAACACCAGTAAGAGGGTGAAACAGCTGACATACTCATTTACCACGGGAAGAATTGTGTTCTGGGCCTGCCTCTGCAAACTGGTTCAATGTGCTCAGCAGACACATCAAAAAAGAGAGACCTCCTCGGAGGGGCTTTGGAATGCGCGATGGCACCCGGGATCAGCCGCAGTTCAGCACCTCCCTGCCTTTGTTTTTTGCCTCACGTTACAGCTTCGCACTCTCTTGCTCTCCCACGGCATGCTCCTCTCCTTTTGGGGTCTCCAAACTTTCACACGCTTGTAATGGTGTGAGCTGGGAGGACCCTGGTCCAGGGCTTGCAGGGTACCTCTGTGCTGAACGTTCCTGCCAGCGTTCTAGCGACAGCTTGCCATAAATCTTTGCTAGGCATGCAGCAACCCAGCCAAGAGAACTCTAATACCATAGGATTTATTTTATTTTATTCTGTTTATTTTAAGTCGACTAATTTTATACTAAATTAGGTCTGATGCTGTTCTGGGTATTTTGCCAACTTTTAAATTGAGCCACCCAAGAAGAGAAGGCCAGGTACCATCTCACAGAGAGGTGCCAGCTTCATTTAGCTGCAAATTGGTTAAAGGCAGATCCAGAAACAGAAGATAATGCTATGTAGAGTTATTTTTTTTGTTTGTTTAAAAAAAAAAATCTACCGATTCTCCGCACATTTCGGGGTCCATAATTAAGAGCCACTGCAGCTGTCATCAGCATGGTAGCCCATCAAAACACTCAAGAAAATACGATTTTCACCATTCAGACCCTACCTTCTCTCAGTGTAGGGAATCTGGGTCCAATTTTCAGCTCGGTTACAGATGCATCACCTTTCCGTAGGCGAGTCACTCTCTCTGTGACTTAGCTCACCACCCGCCAGTGCTGTGTGCACAGCTTGCTTTGTTGGCCATGTAACCTATTCAGACTGCAAGGTAACACCACGGCAACTGTTTTCCACAGTAAGGATCTCTTGACATAAACGCCTCACCATGACGTTAAAAATGACAGTGTTGAGAAACTGATAACCAGCGTGTGATTCTTGAAGAGTCACAGAAAGTGGAGGTGACAGTGTCCACACGTGGACTGTGTTTGCTATTGTGCTGAGAAACTAATTTTTCCATGTTAAAAAAAGGCCTTTATTCCTGTGTGTTGAAGCAATATTAAATTTTAACTGCGCTCTTTATTTTTTCACTAAATAAGGACAAAAAAAACCCCTTGAACGCACAGTCGTCTCAATTTACGTGCTTTCCTCCCTATATGTCACATCTATTGAACTATTTTTGTGCATGAAAAAAATAAGTTCACTGTGCTGCTTTCCATAACAGTATCAGCAAGTGGAAAGCACTACTCATCAAGGAATAAGCTCCCTGTCCATGCACCAGACTAATAATCTTCCCGAGGGGATGACAGGCACCTACTGTAGTTCTGCGCTTGGGAAAGAGACACTTTAAACCCAACCTTTCACAGCCAATGCTTTAGACTCAGTAAATCCAAGTGAACAAGAAAAATGCTTTTTGCCCTCCCCATTTTACTGCTGTCTGACGGAGGTGCCATCAGATCTGCGTGTTCACCAGTGCCTGAGCGTGGCACGAGCGCTGGTCCTCTGGAGCCAGCTGCTTCTGCCATTAAACCCAGCCAGCCTCTCTCCTGCTTGCTGGAGTTTAAGAACGTAAACCACATTTTAGCCAACAGGTCACATTTACCAATTCCTAGCCATGCATGACTTTACTATGTGAACAGGCGATTCTTATGTTTCTTCATCAAGGAGTTTTTCTTCCTGCTTTCTCAGCTGTACAGTGTCTCTCAATTTTTTTTTTTTGGCTTGAGGTCTCTGCCTAATTATCTGTAACCTTCTGTTCGAAGATCGCTGTCCTGGCCTGATAAAAACCAGTAACTTTGAAAACAAACTGGGTCTTAATTTTCCTTGACAGCCCTTCTTTAAACATGTGGGCAAAGCCCTGGCTTAATTAAATGCACATTCGTATTCCAAACAAATTAAGTACAATTAAGGACTCTGAGTTATGGGTATCTATCACTCGGCGATGTTTTTGTAAAAATTACCACATTTAGATCAAACACAGAGGACCCTTTGCTTAATTGCTTCATTAGGGCCCGATGCAATAGGCTTCATAAATACAGGGTCTGATGTCTCTTTGGGAATTGCCCAAAAGACGGCTCTTAAAGTAATTGCTTCCACATTTCTCCCCGTGCAATGTTCATGTGCTCACTGATGAAAATGGGATGGCTCTCAGACATGTAAGGCAATGCGGGTCCCGTCTTGTCTTCCAGCAGCACGACCCTCGCGCAGCTCTCCGAGGCGGGTACGATTGGGCCCCTGGTTATTACCTGCTCTGCTTCAGTGAGGACTCTGACACTTTAGACAGGACAAGGCTGTCTGCAGTACGCTGCTAGCACAGTGCTTTTCTCACCTATCACCTGCAGATCCAACAGACTGAGGTAAACAGGATGCTCTGGGAGTTATTCTTCCAGAAGTTGCTTTGCAACGCTAATGAACTCCCAGAGAACAGTAGGGAGATACACCTTGGGTCTTCGACTAGTTTTACCCCTTCCGTTCTTACAAATGCCGCTATTGTGACCCCTCTCAAAGGAAGGTCTATTTACAATGCTTGCTTTAGCCGAACACAACCTACTTTTGATTGAATTAAACCTTCCCTCAAACACACCTGGAGCGAGGAATCCAGTTCAAGGGAGTCCAGATTTAACCCTTGCTCAGATGAATCCCGTTCAGTGCGTAGTTACAATGCGGATGCAGGAAGGGACTGGGGCACAGTGTTTTCTGATGAGCTGTAGAAGGAGCAGCACAAGAAGACAGGCCTTTCTTTCCCCTTCCGCGTTTGTTTTCTGGCTTACTTAACAGACTCAGGAGTTCTGCATTTTCACTTTTGAAGCCAAACCAACCGGTGTGCACCCAGAAGCAACAATAATGATTACGACAGCTCTAAGAGGTAGCGGGAGCTACCTCGACAGAACAGTGAGAAATGGCATGTCATTCTCAAATTAAATGTTTCTAGCACTTCTGTATTTTTGTTCAAGTATTCCTGCTCTTTACCAAGGAAAAAAAAAAATAAAGTGTAACTAAAAGGTTTTCCTCTCTGATTCTTTCTCTTCCAGCTCCCTTTGTATCTACCCTTTTCTTCCTTTTTTTTTTTCCCCTCCAAGAGCAAATGACAAAGGACAGGGAAGAGAAAAATGGAAAGAGATAAAAGGGAAAAGGAAATCCATCTTCCTCAAAGAAAATGCTTCCAAGTTTTTATCTCATTCTAAAAATACAAAGAAAGACCTTGTTTCTTTGATAAAACATTTTAGCTTCTCCAAAAGTGAAGTTTGGTTTTTTTTTTTCATTGAGGTCATCACTAGTTGCACAGAACTGCTAGCAATCTAAATCCACGCAAGTGAAAATGGTTGTGCAGGGGTTGAGCTGTTTCATTTATGACTAATATTATTTCAGTATGTTAATATAATTTCATCATGGCCACACTGACAAGATTGGTGTCAACAAAATCAGAGACAGATGCAGCTGAGAAAGCAGAGAACAGGCAACAAAAATATCAGCACTGCTGCTGTGATGATAGGAGTTCTCCAAACCAAAGATAAAGCCCATTGCCCATAGTGCCCTCCTGAAAGTAATTTAAAATGCTACAGAAGGGAGATTTGCACAGCCCATTCTCTCTGACTG
Organism: Ceryle rudis; assembly: GCA_033439905.1. Classification (NCBI taxonomy): domain Eukaryota; kingdom Metazoa; phylum Chordata; class Aves; order Coraciiformes; family Cerylidae; genus Ceryle; species Ceryle rudis. Next base: position 28,752 of record JAAGNO010003519.1, on the reverse strand, counting down.
TCTCAGTCAGAGGATGAGCTTTGGGGCTGGAGGTGCCCCTCTCCTGCAAACATGACTGAGACCCTTCTGCTGCCATTTCATCAAGTACCCAGAGGCTGGTAGCGCAGCTGGCTAAGACCACTGCACCACCATCGCTGACCTAACCACCACACAGTGCCTGACCGTCAACCCTCTGAGCCACCTAAGCCTCTAGATCTGCAGATTTGCAGATTTATCCTGCAGGTAACAGCAGGATAAAGAACTTGGCAGTCATGAAGAATGCGCTAACGGCTCTTCTGTAAAACAGAAGAAGTCTGCCCGATTTCCACAAGCCATGAAAGTCCATCAACCTCCAGTGGCCAAGAAAACATAGCTGCTTATTTTCTGACTGCTTTATTCTCCAGACCAATTTTCCTCGATGCTAAAGCAAAAAAATGAACGGCAGATTGTCCAGTTCATGACTGGATGGCTGGCAACAGAAATCCTATTTCCAAACTGACCCCTGCTTTCCAGCATGGCATTCATTAATTCCACAGTCTCACATTTCTAGGAAGATGTCAGTCATGTATGTGATTTTTCTATCAGCTATTAATGCCAGATCACAAGGTGAGAAAGCAGGGGTTTTAATCTCAAGACCCTCAGGAGATGGAGCTGCATACATTTGGTGTGAGCCATGTGTCTGGAAATGTCAAGGACAAATATTTTTAAAGTAAGGAGTGTTCACATCCATGTGTAATCTTAAGTACTACAGAAGTGATCCAAAACATAGCCCTTTTTCTCCTTGGTACGATTGTTTGGCTGGAGCAAGCATATAGCTGCTACTTCCCAGGAATAAAGTTTAGATCATCTAACTAGGCACCTATGCATTTAGGAATTTGCATATTTCTACTGAGCAACATTTTAAAGCTCTCCTAAAAGGGTTGCCCAGGGCAGAGTGTTTAGTTTTCTATTTGTAGAAAGAAGAAGTTTTACTGTAGGAAGAGTAAAAGTTCCCTAGATGTCTCCAAAAATTATTTGTTCATTCTAAATATGAGATTAGCTCCTCACCTCTGTATTTTTTTGTCATTTCCCATTAGGTTATTTCCCCATGGTCTGCAAAATCAGGCACTGAATTTATTACAAAGTCCCTGATTTTAGACCCAATTACAGATTCTACCTTCCTAAGAAATGCACAAAATCCCTTTTTCTTGACATCTTTAGCTCAACTAAATGATAACTTTGAGTCTGATTAACCTGATTATAATCCAGGTGTCAGACAGCATATAAATATGCTACTGCTGCTGGAACAGAAGTAAATTACTGAGAGATATATGGAAACCCCATTAAAATGCCATTTATGTACCTACACATTTCTAGCATAACACACAAAGAGCTAGCACTGTGCTTTACCTTTTCTCCTCCAAGTTCCACTGAAAAAATCTAACGCTGCAAAAGGTTCCTTCCAAACTGTGATGTCAAAAAAGTAGAAAAAAAACCCTAAAAGACCAAATTTCTCTAAAGTTTTTTGAGATTTATGGACTCGCTTGTTACCACCTCAGGAAAGGCCACAGTTGAGGGTGGGAACAGACCCTAACCCCAGCAGATGAACTCCTGCCCGTGGGGAGTACCAAAGCCTGCCATAGGATGGCTACGACAGCAGACTGCAGCGTCACCACCCCCGGGAATCTCAATGGGAACACAGGTGAACTGGAAGAAACAGCTACGCCCAACAACAGCCTCACCAGCCCATCGCGTCAGCAAGAGTTGAAGAAAACGTTGGCATGACACCTCTTTCACATGCCATTGCCCACTGCTGCCACCAAGGAATGCTGTTCAGCTAATGAAGAGTGTTGCAAAAAGTTACTCATTTGCCCTTCGCGTGCTGTCACCAATTTTCTTTCTACAGGCCTACTTTCTTCTAATCATTCAAGTTCAAGACTAAAGGGTGTAAAAATTGTCAGCCTTCCTCCTGACATGAACCAGGTGCCTGTGTTTGCATGTTACCACGTAAAAAGCAAGGAAAAAAGAGAAATCTCTGAAGAAACACTGATGGCACGCACCCTCCTGAAAGCTTTTCCTAGATAGCCACTCTATTGCTTGAAATATAGATCTGAGTCTGCTTTTAGCTGCTAACTGCCATATAACATATTATCCTACTTAGTGCATAGTTACGAGCATCCTGTATCTGGAAGCAAGGAGGGAGAAGGCTCCTTTATCAAGTCAATCTCAAATCCCATTATGTTCCTCTACAACAGTTTCTGTAAACATTCAGCAATTTTCAGTGTCTGAGTTGCGAGGCTGAAGAGGTGCATAAACAGGCTCCACTGAAATGTGAAGATGACTGATAATGTACTAACATTGAGACCCCTTGCTGTGATTATTACCCCCTGAGTGCTCCTTACAGAATGTGCCTCTTATCTCACACTGACAACGCTAATAGAATATGCATAGCCCTATTAGCATACAAGATAATAGCACCCTGGAGGGGACAGAGCCATAAAACTTTAAGTAGAAATCAAAACAGAAGGAGGAAGAAAAAGGGAACATTGTCACAAGCCAAAAAGAAAAAAAAAAGAAGGGAGCCTGAGGGCAAATTTTGCTGCAGAAAACACACATAGTCATAATTCTTGTGCTAGTCACCATGCAAATGGTAATAGTCTTCAGTCCCATGAATACTATCAGTGCCATGTTTGCTGTGAAACATTAATTGAGATAATGTGCCCCTTTCGGATGCAGCAGGGAGTCGTATGTCAAATTGTACCACAACAAAATTATGGCAACATCTGCAAGAAATATACAACAGCAACTGGGGTACCTTGCACTGGGTAAGCCCAACTGGGTCTTCGCCTTTGCAGATGGAGGCTGTAGCAGAGCCTGCAAGGGGAGACAAGCGGCTGTCACCTCGGACGACACGTGCGCGTACCTGTAGCGCGCGACTTTTCAGCTGCTGCACAGTTAAAAGCTTTGCAGGTTAGACGTGTTATCTCTTGACCCTACTTCAGTCACGGGATTAAACCTCAAGCAGCTCTTTGAATGCCAAAGCCTTTCTTTAGTCACGTCTGCCCAGCGCATTCACATTTGTTCCGTGTAACCGTCCATTGTAGCAGACCTTTCACGGCTCACCCATAGCTGGCAGACGGCCACGCATTCATATGCTTTCCATCTTACAGCAATAGCCAAAGTAAATCTTTCAGTGCTTGGCACAAGAGTGTGAATGCAATAAAAAAGGCTTCAAACAAGTTTGAGATGGCTTGTCTCTAAACAAACGAAGAACAGTGAGCTTTTTTAATGCTCATTGTGGTTCAGTTCCTGCCTACAGCTAAATCCAGATAACCCCCAGCAGCACTGACAACCCTGTCTGGTAAAACAGTCACCTGTCAAGCGGGCATGAAAACATCCACACATCTAGGCTCCGTGGGGTTGGAGAGAAGTGACCTGCTTCTTACCAGGAGCTTCAACAGGGGCAATCAAAGGTCCTTGTTGTTGTCTTTGTGAGATCTGAAACTCTCCGCTATTAGCGCTGAATGCGCAGGACCCCGGGGTACGGGCTGCACAGAGCGCTGTACGCTTTTGCCTTTGCAGAACGATGGTGTCAGGAGGTAACAAGCACAGGATCCCTGTGGTGCATTTTGAAGCATCATGCAAAGTTTGCTGGGGTTCCTCCTAGCATTCACCGGGGTTTCTAAAGAGCTAAACTCTTTGTAAAGTGGCTTTGTGTTGCAAAGTTTTGCAGCCTGTGTGAGTCTGCCTCACTTCATTTTGGTTGATGGTACTTTAGGCCGATGATTTCAGCCATTAGAACACAGTTGGAAAAGACTCCGGTAAAGGAAAACCAACCAGTGCTAATTCTAATTATAAAGAATAATTACTCCTTTCTTCCTGGAAAGATAACAAAACACCCGTATACACAGTGTAAGAACTAACGTTACCTCATGTGAATTACGGATGTACAACTCTCATAGGTTATCTCCATCCTAACTTCTCAGACTCTGACTTTCTGACTAGTCTTATTATCAGGAATTAAACAAGGAAATGTTAGTTCCACAAAGGCATCCCAGCACCAGCTAAGGCTAATGAAGTGCCTGGGTGCCTACACCTGAAGAAACAGCACTTTGAGACCAGGGATCTCCGAGGAATGTCTCCAGACACCGAGCGATGGCTCCGACCACTCAAGCACAGCTGGGAAACCTCACTGAACGTTGGCCAGCACTTGGCATATGTGGGAGGAAGATTTTGTATGTTGTGTGGTTAGCAATTACCCAGTTTAAATTGCTTCCGGTATGCAAAAAAAACCCAAAAAAAATTCTTGAAGATGCTGAAAATTTGGCAAAATACTTTAGAAATGTTCAAGTATGACAAGAAGAATAGAGAAAAGTTTGTGCACTGTGGATGAAAGTGAGTGGACTCCACTGCAGTTTCTCTCTGTACCTTTTTTGCTGGATCTCCTTTCGTGTCTCTCTTTAGTGAGGCCTGGCCCCTGTATTTGCACCTTGCAGTGCTCGCTTACCGAATCACGCCTCGGTTCAGCAGGGCACCTACACACAGGCTTCTTTCTAACAGTTTAGCCTACAACTGTCAAGGTTTTGCTTGTGGACATTTCCTGGCTAGAGCAGCAGACAATCTCCCAGCAGAAGAATTGCTAATTGTGTATTACTTACATATTCATCCCGAGAAGTATAGGTGCTCCCACAGCAGGGCTCTGGGTATGAGAGAAACGTAGAACACGTGTGCACTTCAGAAAGACAAACAGGGAGAGACAGGATTATCAGCCAGATCATTGCAACAGCAGTCATTTAATGCGCAGGTAATTATTCCAGAATAAATAAGTATCTATTTTCCCTACACTAAGCCATAACTTTTATTTAGCTGACATTATCTCCAAGGATCCTTAGCAGCCCAGGACACAGCGAAGTAATACAGCGCAGTCTGGATGTTGTTATGTATTTATTAAGTTGTATCAGCGCCCATTTAGTAGCAGCTCTGCAGTTTATCACGTAAATATTGAATGCCAAATACAAAAGAGAAGAAAATAGCAACATAAAAAATTTATCTTTGGGGGGAGGAGAGGGAGAAAGGGAGAGAGAACGGTGCTGATAATGGGATTGTGCCTTCAGCAACAGTGGCTAATATCCTTTTGCAAGGGGCACGGTGTAAAAATATTCCAGGGCTGGGGGAGGAGGAGTGAAGAGAGGGGAGCCTAGCTGTTGTTTGTTTGTTTTAAAGTGTATTCTGGTTGCAGGCTAGGTCAGCGGGTGGCCAGACTGAGAAAATGAGTCCCCCGGGCTGTAATAATTGTAACTGTCAGGGAAAAAAAGTCAAGGTCTTCGATAGCAGTGGTCTGCTCTGACTTCTGACCACGGAGAAATATATATGAAAACTATTGCCTGGGGCACTATGGGAAGAAACCAAGAGGTTTTAACTCGTGGTGGCTCGCGCTTATGAATTGGAAAACTCATTTTGCACCTTGGTGGTTTGTATCTTTATGATTATTTTCATTTGCAGTATAAAAGAAGCTAGAAGTATTCCTTGTCCTTGTGCCCAAATCTGTGATGCAGTGCACACCTATTACTAGGCTAGCTTTGCATTTTTGAGTCCCGCGCAGCATGGAGGCTTATCGCTGATCTCTGAACAGTGGATATTCACAAGGAGAGTCTGATTTTGATTATCTCTTGCAGCACACTCATCATTTACCTGAGTGGTCTGTAGCTGCGCCTGCAAAGGATTAATCCGGATTACACACAGGTAACTTCGCTGGCAGAAACATTCCCAGGATAAGAGCAGTGCAAATGCACCTGAGCAGCTGTAAAATTCAGTTGTGTCAGGTCTTCAGTTCTGGAGCTTTCAGTGCATCCCTTTGTCTTTGGCTGGAGAATAGACTCTGATGCTCAGAAGCTTCCTCGTCAAAATCCACGTCCCTCTGCAAAATGTTCTGGCTTCAATCAAATGTCTTTTTTTTTTTCCACTGTAAAGTGCTTTGTTCAAACAGTCCAGCTTCTGCAATAGTCTGACTTAATTAGTAATTATAATTCCTTTAATATGAATTAAAAATATTTATATACATAGTGAGACCCAAATAAACTATGTAAACATCAAACAGCAATTCATCTCAGTTTCAGGGTGACAACAGCATGTAAGGTTTTGCTGGTAAAAGAGGATAATTATTGCTGGAATGTGATTTACTTGTTGAAAGCCACCAGAATAGCGAGCTGGATAACTTTTATGGGCCCCATCTGTACTTCACTCGCCTTCCTTACAGCCTGTCTGTGTCTTGCGAAGGAAATACAGCACGTGGAATGGAGAGGGAGAGCAGCAACGTTGGGAGGAAGGAAGGAAGTCCAGAGGAGCAAGCAGGAGTAGATGTGAGGAAAGAATCTAACAATGGTACTCAGCTTTACACAAATAGCTCCCCTGCTTTGTCTCCCAGTAGCCCCAGATCTCAGTAATTCACACTTCATCGGTCATGGCATTTTACAGAGAGGCGGCAGAAATAAGAGAGGTGGCTTGTGAAAAGAGGGACGCTGATCTAGGATCCCCTTTAAGTTCCTTTTCCTCTGTAAAAGGCAGTGCTGAGAGGAGCGTGGCAGGAGCAGAGACTGCTCTGGCCTGATGAGAAAACTAGAGAAACACGCGACGCTTCCCCACCTTGCCCTGCACTAAACCTCTTAAGTTATGCTTGGAGAAGGTGTATTTTCCAAAATGGCATCCAGTCTCAATGTAAAGATTTCAGGCACAGAAAACCTACCACTTCCATTTGGTAGTTCTCCCAGCAGCTAAGGGCTTCCAGGGATAAGGATGATTTACCTTATTTGCATTTGTCTTCTCACCAGGGATCTTTCTTCTGTTAATGTGAGGACTTCTTCGGGACTTTGTCTTCTCTACCTGTGAAGTTACAGCTATGTGGTAACCATACTGCCCCTGGATCTTCATCTTAGAAAAAAATATTGGTTCATAGGGGCCCACCCCGAGTCCTGGAATGATGAGGGTGTCACTGGGTAAGCAAAAGGTACCAGTGCAATAAAACTGGTACCTTGAAACACCTGCAACACCTAAAGCTTCCTGCTTTGAAGTAGGAGCAGGAAGCCAGATGGGAAAGCTCAGCTTCTGAGGGACTTTAATGGTTTTGAACCTTGCTGAGCCTTTGCTTACTGGTGAGCTCACCCTGAAGACAGGCACAGGAATTCACGGGGCTGCCTTCCTCAGAGCCTTTCAGAAATGCTGTCTGGCTGCACCCTGACATTGGCAGGAAGGGGACAAAGGTCCAGCCATCCTACCTGTGCAGCAGGCTCTTCACGCCTGAGCGAGGCACAGCACCACGCTACAGCAGAGGGGGTACAGCAGCTCTACCTGTAGCTTGCTAATGCAGCTTGTGCCTGGACAAGCAAATGATTGTTCAAGTGAATTTCTATTTTAAGGCGAAGGTGGTACAGGCGGAAGATCTCAATGTCACTACAAAGCAGGGAGGGAGGCTGTAAGGAGGAGGAAGGCAGAAACCTTCACAACTAATGTCAATTTTCTGCATCAAATATTTTGATAATTAAACAAAGCTGATCAAGAGAGGAAAACAGCATGTCTCCAGAGCTCCGGAAGCAGAGGCCCATTAAATAGAAGAGTCAGAAAGTGCCAGAGGCGGCAGCCTCAGATTAATGGCACTCCAGTAATAGATTTTCCCAGGCACAGTCACACAGGAGACAACTACTGTGTAGCCAGAGCAGCGATGAGGCCGTTAAAGCAACAGTAACATTAAATCACCTGGTACCATGGGGCGAGGGGATGGATGGGAGCGCATCGGCTTCGGCACCGCGGAGGGTGTAAAGCTCAATCTGCTTTCAGGCAAAGGGACTGGATCCCAGCAGTCATTTGCAGCAGGGGAGGCAGGCGGCTCAGGTGTAGGACGCATATAAAACCAGATAAAGCAGTAGTTCCAGCAGGATGGCGAGCTGAGCACAAATAACTCTTCCTGAAATGAAGAAGCAGGCATTAAACGTCAGAGCGTTGGGTTTTGCCGAGACCGACCACGTCTGCTTTGCTTCAGTTGCTCTTCTTTTCTTAATCCATTATCAAGCACCGATTTTATCTCTAGTGTTTCTCCACTGACATTCAGGGTGTTAAAACCACCATTTTGAATTTGTTTAAATGCAGCTAAATTCAGGAAGGGAATGGGGGGGGATGGCAGCAGAGTGGGAGAGCAGCCCTGTTTTCTTATTATCAAGTCAGGTTTATCTCAGCGGTGTTTGAGCTGATCCTCCTTGAAATGTCCATCTTGTCCAAAGCATTTCTATCCATTTTTATAATACAATAACAACAGAAATGAGGGCTTCTTCCAAGCCAGGCTGGCATGGATTAGAGTCCACCGCAAGAGTAGTTCGCTCCCAGCTGGGATGTATGGAAACCAGATGAAGTGGCTGAAAAATCGGAAACAACTTTTAGACGTACTTGAATCCTGATACGATCACATCACAGGGATGGGTTAAATTTATGATCTTATCTAGGATTTTTGTTTGTAATCAATCCCAGACCTACTGGCTATCATTCACTATAAGCTTATGATTTCCCGGTGCTAACAAGGAAAAGTTGGGACATCAAACTCTGAGGGAGTGAAGCCAAGCTATGATATTAACAGATAGGATCAGAACTGGAATGCAGCAACAACAACAAAAGACAAAACCCAAACCCACACTACAAAACAAAAGAAAAACCAGAGCCTCCTGCAGCCTGTGAATTTCAGCCTTTGTCTCTTTTTGGCCCGTGCTTCATCCATAGGCTACGGTGTGCGCATAAAGCCCCAGTTTCCAGGCAGAAAGACCGGGGGATAAAAGCTAACAAAACAGAAATTGAAACGGAATACCCCAAGATCAAAGTACAGCTTCAGTGTGGAATACAGCTGCGGTCCCTCATCATGCCTCTGCAGTGGGGCACACAGCAAAACGCTCCGATTTCCCAGCCTTCTCCCTCTGAGGTTACAGTAACTGTGCGGTGCTACTTGTTTTGCTGGGCTCCCCACCACAGTTGTCACGGCAAAGCCCGAACCTTCTGCAGGTGACTCGGGTGGCAGGTGGCTGAGAGCATCTGTCGAGCAGATTTAACCCTGGTAGCTCTCTCTGCCTTTACTTGAATGCAGTTAAAGAGGAGAACTGCAAACCAGGGATGGAGCCCACGTCATACGTTATAGCCAGCTCTAGACAGCACCAGGCAGTTTGCACAATTCCAGCGCCAGCACACGAACAGGGAACTCACACATATATGTGCATGATATTTCTTTGCGGCTTCTCCCATTTTGACTCAGACAGAGGCCTGGTTTGATACAGCTTTAGAGCCCGTCCATGTCAGGGCAGAAGAATTGCTCTCCCCTGATCACCACGCTGCTTTCCAGGTTGATCACTGTTGAACAAGGTACTCTGAAGCACTGGGTCTCTCGCCTATTTACCCACAGCAGATCAAACTTGCTTTGCTTTGGATTCTCCCTCGTATTCAGCTGTGACAGACATTCTAGAATTTGGACCACATTTCAGTCTGATTGCACCATCAAAACTTGTTCGAGTATGACCATCCAGATGGTGGGAATGGCAGAGCACCCAGAGAAAATACCCAAGTGCATGTGCATGATGTCAACTGTTTCTCAGGTTTCCCAGATCCACTAAGAGCTATTTGCATGTCTTGTCCTGGAGGTCCCACCAGCAGTGGCAGGTTCTGATACTCCATTTATCTCTAACGGGTTGAAGAGAAGGAGACTTAAGGGCCAGCTCCCCCCCACAGGTTAAACACAGAAGCTGCTCTAGAACAGTTGGCTTCTAACATGTAGAAGCAGCAAATTTCCCTAAGAGGTGACTGTCGAGCCACAAATAAGCAACTTGGACAGTTTAAAAGGCATGAGGAACATCCCTGCTCAGCATTCTGAACAGCCCTTCACAGCGAGGAGCTTCCAAATCCACACTGAATTGCTTTCATCTCAACTTTGCATGGATTCGCTCTGAGACTAACAGTGTGACAAATCTGTTAATGTTTCAACAGGCAGCTCTTAATTTTGTACATACCCTTCAGTCATTTTCCATGTGGAAATGGAAACCTTTTTATTTTTTTCCACCAACGGTCTGTTAATATTTTCAATATAGGTATAAAAAGATTGTTCAGAATGAAAAAGTTTCAACTGGAGGCATTCAGATTGTTTCACAAACTAGAAAACTTGAGCAGTACCTATGAGTTTTGTGGGGAAAAAAAGGAGGTATCTACTGTATAAATAGAATAGAGGGGCTTACAGCAGAAGAGGTTGAGCAGCTTGACTAGGATCACTCCAAACTGCAACGTAACCCAAGCTCCAAACCCAATCCAAAGGGGCTTTCTTGTAACTACTGGAGTATATTCAAACCTGCATTTGGTTCCTAAGCTCCCAGTTAACCTTACGCAAACAGCACCCCACAGAACAATTAGTCCCCCGAAGCAAACAGAACTGTAACAGGGAAACAGTCAGGCCTCTTCTACTGTGTCCGAATCAGATGTACAAATCAGGAGTGACTCAGCTGAGGTTACTGCTTCGGAATGAACTGATCAGAATCTGGTCCACACATTTCACACATTTCTGAGAATCAACATTTGTAACTGTATCAGTAGCCTGGAATGTCTCCTAATGGGCACCAAATGTGGAACAGCTCGTTACCTGGGCACGGGAGAGAGCGGGAGAGACGTGTCAGAAACTGAACGTAACGCACAAGTAAAACATAGAGAGCAAACAAGTTCCACACACAGATAGGAACTGGGGTGTAACAAGCATGAAATAATAGCTATAAAGTTTTATGCATGTACACGAATTACAATATTATTCCTTCCAAAGCGATGCTCCCAGCAAAGGTGAGGTCTTTTTTTCCTCTTTCTGTGATGAAAAATAACTCCTAAAATTAGTAAGTAACAGTATTTGTGTAAATATCCTGCGAATTTGTACTGGTGCATGTTGGTGACACCGAGATTTACATGTGTGTGAATCTTTTTGAACCTACTTGGCTGCAAATATCCTGCAAACCAGCCCTGGATACAGCATGTAGCTCACCAACACCAGTGTGCGCGTCGGGCCTGACGTCCCTTGCGCTACCTAATAAAAGATAGGAGGATGGGATCTGTGAAGGAACTTCAGGAGAAAGACACCCGTGACGTGCTGAAATCGCAATGTCAGGCCATCAGGTTGCTTGTTAATCTTCAGAAAGAAAGTGCTTGAGGATCCTGAGGATTATTCAAGCAAACAAACGTAATAAATCCTGTTAAAGTGTTACTACGAGTTTTGCTGCTCTACTTGAGATTTGTACCCTCAAGTCTGAATGCTGACTGAGGAAGGAAGTACTATTAACTAATGCAGAAAATAAATCCTGCTTTATTTGCCAAAAATGTAACTTCTTGACATTCCTGACAACAACCAACCATCAGTTTGAATGATGACACAAGAACAAGGCCAGCGTGGAGATGGTCACTTTCTAGCGGCAGACTGCTTTGGATCGGGCTCATTATTAAAAGCAGCAATTAAATGATAGTAACTACCTGCCCACATCTTTCTTCCTGAATTAACCTACTCCTAGATGTACTTTGAAAAGCACATCCTTGGATTAATTACACATGTCCAATGGTCTTTGCCCAATGACCAAATCGTGGTACTTCCTCCAGCGGATGTCTTGGATGCCAGCCTTTTCTTCAAGATACTTTCTCTTCTCTCTCCTGCTGTTTCTAAGCCGAAGAATGGAAGCTGACACTCTTCCTGGAGGAGCAAAGGCACCCTCGGCTCAGAAATCGATCACAGGGAGGCAGCAGGAACTGCAGCGCAGGCACGAACCTGAAAACCTTCCCCCCTCCACCCCCTGCCCCAACCTTTAAGACTAATTCCTTGGGATGGGGCCAGGGGTGAAGTCGGTCACAGGCGCAGCAAAGAGAGATATGATTTGGGTTTTTGTTTGCTGCCAGTAGGTAACCCCAGCCAGCATGCAATACAATGAGATCTACTTAAAACGCAGGCAAGGTCAAAAGCTGACCTTTCCAAACTGGTCAGCCATGTTGCCTCGCAATGAGCATTAGTACCACATCATTATGTTCTGATAAAACTCAGTTACTCTTCAGCAAAAACCCATAAATCACAAGGCTTCACCCAATCAGGGTTCTGTCACTGTAACTAAACAGTGACTCGGAAAACACTATATTTCTATTGGCTGTGACAGGGGGATATAAATCTGCCCCTGGCCAATCCACGGCAGGCAACAGGGCATGTCAGGAAGGGTGACAGCCAATCAAGGATTCAGCACGGGAGAGATCAGCATCGCCCCTTCTCTTTGATAAGGGGGAAACTCACAACACTTGTAGTAGTTGCTGAAGTGTCTCTAATTTTACAATATGGTGAAATGTTATTTCAGTTATCACTACCAAGAAAGGTCAATTTGTGCTTTGAAAGGTTGTGTGTCACAGCGAGCACACGCTGGGAAACAGATTTCCTCCTTGTCAGCTGCGCAGGTACTGAAATCCTGGGGATTTAGTGAGCATTTTGTTGGGAAATCTTAAAATGGGCATCATTCTTTGCACAGCAGCCTCTGCATGTGGTGCCACTGGATGGTTTTAGGAGCAGCTGCTCCGTGTGACACCAGCATTGCAGGGAGAAACTCGGGTGTGCGAGCTGGCAGTGTCCTGAGCCTGGCTGCAGTGGGGACCATCATCAGCTCTGCGTGGGGCACGTCTGGACCCTGCCCTGGGGTGGACACAGATGAGCTGTGGCCATGGCATGAGGCTGGCACTAAGGCCATCTGAGGTCAACCTCCCATGAGGGAAAGAGCTAAAGGCTCTAAGGCTTTACTAAAGGCTGCGTAAAGCTTTTCAAGCATAAAGGCGTCACCTTGGTTATATTTTTCCCCAGTTTCAGCAGTGCATGAGAAAGTAATTTCTTGAGATGATTCCTAGTCCACTGTCAAAATCACAACACAACCTGAGCTTGGAGATCTCCTCTGCTGACAGATAACAGCTTTACCACGTGCTCCGCAGAGCAACCCTTCATAACGCAGAAACACGTGCTCTTACTCTCCTCTTACACCTTCCCAGTTGCCTCAGATTTATACCATGCCAGTGACTTGCTGTGCACACTGAAAATCACCATGAGCATGCCTCAAAGGGTCACGCTCTTGTTTGCTGGCCCATCAGTCAGATCTGAACCAGACAGAATAGCCACTCTTCTCAGCATGGTGGTTCTCACAGCCCCTGCAGCGAGCTCTACCCAGGCAGAAGGGCATTGCCTGGCCCCAGCTGTCCCCCCCAGCCTCTCCCATTCCCCATGTCCTTTAAGGAATTTGAACTGCCACACAAAATCATAGGCTTTTTCTTCCCCTTCCATGCCTTTTTGAGCCTCTGTTTCCACATCAGTGGAAGGGAGCTGCCTTTCCCTCCCCACGCACAGGAGCAGCTATCTGCAGCTCCCACATGAACCATTTCAAGTCGCTTCCCCTGCTTCTCAGAAAGAGAAATACCCAGCCATGTAGCTTATCCCCCCTCCTCTCCAGCTTGCCAACCATAACCCAACATCGCTCACAGGAATTAGCGATGAAAGACAGACTTCACATCGCTAAGCCAGCATTCACTGTCCTGAGCTTCTGTAGACAGGCAAACTGAGGCACAAAGAGAGGTGAACGGTCCTTTTCCCCAAGGCAAGGGAGCAGAGAGTGGCTCCCCGAGATCTCAGTTCCCAATATCCAGTTTGTCCCTCTCAGGCAAATGGCTGTCTCGGGGTTTCTCTTCCAAAAGCTCTCACGGAGAGGCCAGTGCCTGAGAGGGAGTCTCCAAGAGGGGTAAGCAGCACCCATGGAGAACCGCTACTTACAAAGGGAGGCAAATGCTTTAGCTCAGCGTTTTGCCCTTGGAGCTGGGCAGCTCTGCTTCGAGGAGGACAACTACTGTGTGAATTTGCCCTAAAATTTAATTTTCTCTTTTAAAAAAATATCCCCGCATTGCCGTTTTAAGCAGGAGCTTCGTGATTTACAACACGGAGTGACATTTCGAAAAAGATAATGCGGGTAATGAATTATTTGCTGATCCAAACGAACAATTGGACATACCTACTTTTCGTGGATTTAATCTTTGCTGAGGCGTTAGCTAGCGAGCATGAAATATGACTTTTCAGAGGCATTCTGTTGCATTTATGCAGTGTACAATTACATTAGGCAGCTTTATGACACATTGACTCGGTCGAGTGTGATGCAATGTAATACAACCAAAGTAATACGAGCTTTTAAATGCAACATGATGGCAAAAATCCATCTCAGATCTGATCTTTGTTTCATTTCAGATGCCAACTGTCATAATTCACCGAGAGTCAAATCCTTCTGGCTTTGCTCACGTGAGCAGCTCTATCGAAGGCAGTGGGATGTACCCGTATCAGCATTCGATCAAACGGGGGGAAAGCCTGTGGATGAATTGGCTGCATTAGCCAGTCCCATCCTTTAAACTGGAAGCCAAAGAGCTATAGATCAGCTGCAATTCACACAGGGTTAAAACCAGGCGCATTCTAAACCAGCACAAAAGGGTACGGGTACTTCTGAATTCTATTTCACCAGCCAGGAGCTTGCTCCTCTCGCTGCCTTTCGCCTGCACGGAGGAGTTGCAAATACACAAGGAACCCAGCTGGCATTCCCCGATCTACTGCTGCTCAAGAAGCTTAATGAGAGAAGATTTTATCCAAATCTTGATAACAAGCAACATGTGATAACACATTTCAGTGATTTCCTATAAGCAATGCCCTGTACTTGGATGGAAATGGTCAAAGCAAACACAGATACAGGGATAGGATCTGAGCTTGTTTCTTTATCCCAGCTCTCCACGTTTGTTTTTCCTCCTGTGAGGTATTTCAGCTCTGCGCTTCAGCATGACCGGACCGCGCTGTCGGGATCGGACAGTAGACAGAAATGTGTCCATTTCAATTTTGATTCTGATCCTGGGATATTTCTAACTCTCTCCATATCCTTGATAGATAATGGTTTAATAAGTGATCTGTTTTTTATTTAAAGGGTCGGTAGTAAAACCCAGATCACATTTCTCACTTGGTGGGTTAAAAAACCGCTTACGCTCATTTCTGCAATGTAAAACGACACTATATCAAATCAAACATTTCCAGATGTGGCCAGCTTGTGGATGGAAGTGCAAGAGGAGTGAGCATTTATAGACAAGGTTTCCCAGGTTTTTTAACAGGACTGGAACCCCACCTACTGGCAGAGATGGTTATAGGAATGGTGAGATAAGAGCCCATACAGGGCTCACTCCTTGACTATAAACCACACGCCTGCAGTAAGGTTCCTATACGCAGAGGATGACTTCCATACACGTCGAGAATCACCAAAGTCCATATGGGCACCTCAGTACTCGTCACCTATAAAAATCACATACTTAAGAGTGTCCTAAACGTCCATTGCACTGACAGACACGAGGAAGAGCACAAATCCTGCTCAGCATTACCAAATGAGGTCTTTTATTTACAGGCATCCTTGGAGATGGACACAGATCTGTGCAGAGACCAATAAAATTTGTGACAATCCCCTGAAGAAAGGTCCTGGGGACAGAAGCCACTGGAGGTGGTGGGCATGCCAGATCCGAATCTATGTAGAAATGTAAGCTCATGGGGAAGAACTCTGTGGGCTCAACATGGGAGTCTGCTATTAGGGGGAAAGATTCCCCTCTGCTGCTGAAAAATGCCACCTCCTCTACCACTTACATCCTTGGTACAGGGCTTAAGTCTCGAAAGAAAGAGTTCCTGTAAAGTTTGCCCTTAAATCGCCACTGCAAAACACAAGAAGGTGTCCAGTCCTGCAACAAGCTATGAAGTGGAACCAGCTCCCTGACACTTTATGCTTTTAATCTTACCCCTTACGCAGCAGAGAATCCAGGTCAAAGTGTACGACTGTACTGACACAGAAGGAAAAAGTTCAGGTACTGCCTAAGAAAGAGGCGAGACTGGGGTATTTGTAGTATCTGGCATATGCACCGGGCATGTCCAAATATGAAGGAAAAAAAATCTCTAGCCTGGGCCAAAGTACAGAGAAGAAAAAGAGGTCTCCGGGATGCGAGTCCGAAAGCCCTGGAAGGATTTTCCTTGATGAACTAACGATAAAAGAAGGGTAAGTTAAGGCATCAAGCCAGCTGTTCAGATAAGGTTGAGGGAGACACATACACTTCCCATCTATGAGAAAGGAAACAAGACATGTGAACTCAGAGTAACACGTTCGCTTCCAAGCAAGAGTTTCTTCTCCATATGGAGGAAATAACTTCTTTCAAAGTTGCACTTTTAGCACACCTGGGCACTGGCACGAAATGGCACACAGAGGATGGGTTGGTTATACCTGGCTAGAAAGAAGCCTCAGCAGGTACCGTCTGCCACAGGGACTCCGTATGTATGGATTGCCAGCCCTCCCCTGGCTCCTGCCCCCTGTCCCCGCCACCTTCTGAGAGTCGAAGCAGCTGGACTGAGCTTATACAGAGGGGGGTTTGAATAAAGAAGTTTGCATCAGCACTGGGTTTGCTTGTCCTGCTATCTTCTGTGATCAAAGAATCGAAACAGCTGCGTGTCTCAGCTCACTGGCAATAAAATCTGCAGTCCATCGGCTTTGTCCCAACCTCACAGCTACAGGGAAAGTGCAACCACAGATTTAAAGAGGGAAAAAAAAACCCAACAAGTGAACACCCAAGCTGTACTCAGCCACACTCTGCATCCTCCTAACCTGCAGTCTCTTAAGTGCCACTTACTCAATTAATCCAAGCTCTTCTACTTTAAAAGCAAAGCTGTAACATATTTAGACAGCTTAGAAACTCTACCCAACAAGCCGTGCTCCCTATCTTATGCTTCAGCTGCAGGAGTGACTGCATGTTAACTAAGAAAGCACGCGATTCGATTAACGCTTCCACCGCCACTTTGCTGCTGCTGCTGTTAACTTCTGCTGAAATTCTGCTAAGGCTGAAATTTCTCAGCTTTTTTTGGTAGGGCGGATCTCATCTCAGTAGGGACTGTCTTTTGGACCAGCTCCTAGAACATCCTTGCAGCAGCTATAGTAACTATTTTTATAGGCAAGTTTTATTAGGAAAGTATTTTAAATGGCCTTTGAATGCAATTTAGCAGCTGGAAATAAGGCAGTGTGCCAGCATCATGTGATCGGACAATCTGTGGAGCACCAACAAGTGCTACCAGAGATCACCAGTGCTCTACAGACTACACATGAAAACCCATGAGAAAATATGCCAGGGACATTCAACAAGCCAGAAGGTGCCCTTAAGCTGCAAATGTAACTGCAAATGCCTGAAAGGCTGAGCTATGCTATTCCTGGATCCCTTACTAGAAAAGGCCCTGCTTTCAGGGACCTAAAGGACGTGTTTAGAGCTAAGATAGGTACCACGTATTCAACTGAAGCAGGAGAAGATCTGCTTTCTTCTTCATTTTGATCAGAGCTGAGTTTGATTCTGGACAAAGGCCTTTTTGTTCTCCACCTCCACTCAAGTGTTCCTCTGAGCATGCACAAGACTTGTGTTGTCAGACCTAGCGAGACCTCTCTTTCCAAATGCTTTCCATGCTTTCTGTACAGCAAACATCTCTCCCAAGAACCAACGCAGCCCTCTGCAGTAATGCTTAACGTAAGTAATGAAAGCCTGATGGACAGACTGGGAACCTGGCCCAGGCAGGCAGGAGATGAGAGCTGAGAGTGGTCCCTGGTAGAGCAGGCAGCTTCAGCCCAGCCACACTCTCCATGGACTCTATAGGGAAGATGGGCACCATTATCTGAGGACCTGAGGCAGCTGCCTCCACTAGATGATTAGAAAACCCCAGAAAGATAAAGTTACCCATAGCACAGAGCTGTCACAAGCTCCTCACAGCACAGCGCTCGCTGTTTTTCCAAGGATGCATACATCTCCTGTTCCTGCCAGAGCAGAGCATGCAACAGTCAGTAACACAGACCTGGATTCTGAAAAGTGCTGAGCACACACGAGGTCTTGTTGCTGCGGCCAGACTTTTGTGTGGCTTCGGCAAGTAACCAGACTGGCATCGCTACGATCAATCAAACGACTAAGAAAGTAAAAACAAAGCTTGAAATAGCTGAAGACCCAACTCTAATCTCAAGCCACACTGGCACAGTCGCATGTGGAGTTACTGCGGTTTAAACTCATGCAAATGAGGGTGGAAACTGGCCTCCAGTACAAGTGCACGCTGAGGGAAAAGACAGCTCTCCTTTTAGACATGACTCCAACTGTACAGTCTAAGATTCAATTAAGTTTTGCTTTCCTGACATCTCCTTCCAAATAAAGGCTCAGTCTTTATGCTAGGCATTTTAAAAAATAAAATAAAACAAAATCATACGTTTGGCAGGACCTGGGCATTCCTGCTACTAAATTGTTCTGTACTTTATGCAAAATTTCAATATATTGAGGAGAAGGGGAGTAGCCTTTGACCGGTGTCCAACTGTTTAGAACTGTTAAATGTGAGTTTTTGCCTGTGTTTACATGTGGAATGGAACACTGCCATCCAACCACAAAATGTTCCCAAAGCAAACATCCAAAACCTGGTTGCTGGCAAGGGACGTTGACAGAATCGCCTGAAACCAGTCATTCACAGAATGCCAAAACAACAGATTACCATTGGTAAAAAGTACGCAAGGTGATTTTCTTACCTCCTGGGAAGAGGCCGTTGCAAGTGACAGGAAACAGCGACTGGCAAAGCAGAATGGAGGCTCAGGGTTTGTTTTTTTTCTTCTGGAGGGAGAAAGAAAGAAGGTTGGTGTTATTTCAGATGTGCAGAAAAGCGTGCCATTAACACACTAAAGCTAGCACAGGCTGCCACTAGCACCTAGGAACCACCTGATTTAGGGTGTACGTGGTCGGCTAAGTCAAGACTAGCTGAGCAATACAGAAATAAAGCAACAGAGGTAAAGGCAAATGCAGAGAAAGCGCTCAAGCAGCACACAGCAGCTCCAGACATCTGTCAGAGGGGAAGGTGAGATCAGGAGGTGACCTCTGTTCCTTCAGAGGCCGACGTTAAAGGGGTTGGTCCTGAACAAAAGATTGAAGGTATAAAATGAAGTAGCCCAAACACACAGGGCACAACACATTCATCTTCTGCCACATTCAACTGGAGCAGGAAAAGATCTGCTTGCTTCTTCATTTTGTCTGGGGCTGAGTCCATGTTTTTCTACTCCTGGCTCGTGTCACTGCAGCTCTGTGCCTCTCAGATAAATGAAAACAAACACTTGAAGTTGGCATGCAATAGAAAGAACATAACAATGCAGTGGTATCATCCTTTGGGATGTTGAGAGAAGGCAGAAATCTAGGAAACGGCACAAAAATCTAGGAAACGGGACAAAAAATTACATCTCTGCAAAAAATGTAAGTAAAAGCTCAGGACACGGTGGGGAAGGATCCTGACTAAGGATCAGAGCTTTTAGAGTGACTTGCAGAGAGTCCACCCTGCTTCGCACAGCGCTAAGAGATCTGCCTCTCTTGCATCCTCAAAACTTCTTCCAGAGGTGACTCTTCCCCATCCTGTTCTTCATCAAACAGCCGTGCCCCTTCGTATCACCTCCCCTGCCACGTCGTGTGAGAGCCCAGCCAGTGTCCACAGGCTGGAGCTACTACTGTCAGCAGAAGCCATCGGTGCACCTCACCTTACCCACCTTGCCACGGTTAAGCTCTTGTCCTGCTTCTTCCACACGGCAGAGAATTATGCGCTTGCTAACTAACCAACAAATAATAATGTTTCACCATAATGTTTTCTTTTTTCCCGCATGTTAACACCTCCCCACCAGCTGAGTGATCCCTGTACACACCACGTTCTTGTTATTATTCGGCCTGTGCATCGACACCTTGTTGTATGAGCCGTGCTGATCGATTGCAGGTGCCCCTCACTATGAAACTGGCCAACAACCCACTCACAAATTTGCTCCACTTGTTGATATTAAAATCATATGGCCAATGCCTTCCTAAATTGGTTCAGGCTTGAGGTACTGCTGCTTCACAGTAGGAAGTGTGTTGCAACAGGCTTTCTACAGGCCCTGCTATTTATGGTAAACACGCCACTCTGTTGAAATAACATAAAATTTTGAGATAAACCTATTCTAGCAAAGGAAACGTTAAAGTGCCACCGCCTTTGCTTTACAGCACTACGAGAAGTTGCATTGCAGCTGCCTCGCAGGGCGCGCAGCGACGTGCAGGGGGCTGCTGAAGACCAGAGGGCCACATGGTCTCTGCTCTGAAGAAAATGGTAAGGAAAAGATCTGAAGTGCTCCTACCGGTTTGATAATCTTCGCTTTGTGACTATGTAGTAGAGTTAGAATACAAGGAAATTTCTCTTCTTTTTTTTGTAGCTTTATCTGGTTACAGAGTTGTCTAGACAGGGTCAGACGGGGCTCTGCCTCTGACGCTTGTGGCAATGTGAACTCTGCCAGTCTGAGACTGCAAAGAGTACTGGAAATTTTGCAAGGCAAAGACCAGCTTAGGTTCTCAAGATTCACTGCTTACTGGACCTGGAAGGGTGCATGAGAATGGTTTCTGGTGCTCCTCCAGTTATTAAGCAGAAGAGAGAAACTCTCTTTGCACTCTCTGCCACAAACCTTTGGGCTGATTTTTCACACGGATTGGCTAAAGAGTGAAGGTGCTTTTCACCTTCCCGCGCAATTTATTTCATCCTGCAGCATTTGTTTGCAGGTCCTAATATGATCTCTTGGGAGTTCAGCCACCATCAGAATAAAATCAAAGCACCTTGAAAGCCCTCACACGTGACACATTATCCCAAATATTTATGATGTGCGTGTGCTCCTTTCATACGTCGTTGTCCGAAAAATATTTTAACAGGATGATGTCTAACAGCACCGTGAACCCATAACTCTGTGGGTATTTCAAGAGATAAGCTCCAAGCTGGGTTTCATTTGCCTGCAGTGACACAGAGGACTGGAGCTGTTACAGAAACTAATGCACTTGCCGGGGATCCAGGCAGGAAACATGGCTCCCACGTGGTGGCAGAACCTTCAGCCAGACGGGAGGAATTTGCCTATTTTCTGCCAGCTCCTCCCAGGGAATACAAAAATAAAGTGGCACGAAGCCTATCGTGCAGTGCTGGCATAGTCCTAGCAAGAATCCCTTGCCAGCCAAGGCCGCTTCCTTCCTTTAAAAAGGTGACCGCCCTATTTTTACCATCACAGTGCACTGCTTTGTTACAGAGACTGATGAGCAGATTCTTAACTATTCCAGTTGCGCTCAGATGATGTGGTGACAAAGTTACTACAGAGCCCATACAACACGAGAGCGTTTTTCTGGGCATCTGTAATGCACAGCCAAGCAAAGCAGACTGACTATCAGAAATGATCCCATCCTGCTCTGACGTTACACACTTGAGTTAAACTGCTCAGTATAAGAAAGTTTGAGGCTGGACTGCAAATAGAACCAGTAGAAATATCATTATTCTAAGACACAACTCAAATGAGCAGAAGTCCAGGCAAATAACCTATGGAACAGTGTTCAGCTGGTCAGAGAACACCACTTATGATCTGCCACGGCTTCAGGAAATCCATCTGGAGTGATTTTATGGTAGTGAAAGGCACTAGAAATCTATGAGATTTTCCTGGAAAACCTATTTACATGTCAAAAAAAAAAAAAATAATAACAACTAGAAAGAGTTTGTGATTCCACAATTAATAGTTACTTTAAAAAGAGAAGTTCACATGCCCCCAACACATGTTTATTAAAAAAAATAAAAATAACCCAAGGAATGTGTTCCAAAGAATGAGTGATACTGCACACTGCAAGATGCCCTGTTAATCCTTCACAGAAAAAACTGTCCCCTCCCTCCACAGATACACACTCCAAAGCTTGGACTGAGATTCCTGCCATCTACTTTTAAGAAATTCAAGTTACGAGCATATGCATTTAAGTGCTCTGAGTTTACTCTGCAGGAACCAGAGTCAGGTACTGCATTCAGCACAAATTCAGACCGGGACTCAGTTATTTGAAGTCCAGATGCCAGACAGAAAAGCAAAGGGAGAACTTGAGGAAACGTGCAGACACAGAATCATTATCAGAACAAATCAGACGAATGCTGAGAGCTGCTAACAACGTCGTAAACCAACTGTACGCATCTTGCAGGGGGATTTTCCCAGAAGAATTGCATGTTCTTGCCTAGTATTGCTCGGGAAGGCCACCCCAGAAGTTGATGGTTTATGGTAGTTGAAGGGGGATTAGCCTTCATGAAAGACTCAGGAATACTTTTTCTCAGTGAAAGTTTACAATAATATTTTAAAGACTCTCGACCAACACCCATACTTAAGCTTTGAAAACAGATAATGCATTTTTAATGGGATTGCACATCTGACAAGGAATTTGACTAATTCCTCTGATAGCAGACAGCTTCCTCCCCATAATTCATCTCAAAAGGATCAAAAATCAAAACACTCCCTACCATCTTTGGAATGGCCCCCTCCACCCCCAGCCGCCTGGGAAGGATCAGATCAATTCCAGCAATTCAATGGCAAGAGAATAGAGCGACAGATACCTGACCTCCCCACCGTCTGCTGGGCCAAAGTAAGGGCTTGAGTCACAAAGGGAAACAGGCAAAATCCTTCAGGACAAGGGCCCACTGGGCTGCTGACACTGAGGCCATTGTTCCCCAGATACATGTGGCCACCAGTATTTTAGCTTTCTGAGTGTTAAGCGGTAGCTACCAAAATCTTCCAAGTTCTTTAAGTCAGATAATGTCATTGCAACATTGAATGAAGAGTTGTGAAGCACCGGGAGGTGTCCAGATTCGAGGCGTTATGAAAGGAAAAGCGTGAGATTTTTCATTAGCTTTTTTTATTATTTGCCCTAACAAGGATTTCCTGCTCATAACCAGATGTTTTGCCATACACTAAAGACCTTCTCCAAAGGAGGAGACAAGTCAGCACTCTCCCTTTTCACATGGCTGTGCCTCTAACGCCACTCGCAGCGTAATCCTTTGTAGATGATCCACAGCACAAAACCCAGCAAGGTCTGTCAAGGCATTTTTAGCATTTGTTCTCTTAAAAAACAAGAAAAAAACCCTGAGGTATTAGGGTGCACTAATCTTTAGAAAGGTTAATTTATTCATAGAGATTTTGACAGAGATGTATGGCTGGGCTAGAGTCCCAGGCACTTCTTCCCAAGGGGAACTGCTAGTGCAGAGACGGCTTTCCTGACATCAGAGGAGAGAGGCTTCAGAAACAGACCCAAACTGCATTAACTTGGGGGCTTCCATGCATTTAGAGCACTTCTACTCTCTGTGACCAGCAAGTGAAGCTTCTCCTGCTTCAACCAAACCTCACCTGCCTGTTGATAAAGCTGTCAGGAGCCCCGTCAGCCTACAGATCATGGTTCCATACAGGCTGCAGACAGCAAAAGCATTGCTATCTCTTACGGAAGTAATAGGTGATGAATCTCTTTCCTCTTTTACAGCAGGCAGCTCCCCTGTGAGCAAGCAGAGCATGCTGCAAAACCATTTCTGAGTGGTGTAAGCTGGGATGGACAGCACACGATGCCGTCTTGAGAGATCTGTTCTTTCAGGTATGTCCAGTCAGGCGAACCACGCTTCTGTTTGATTCTAAAGAGCAACATTTTGGATTTCTAGACAACATCCTGGATATTGTTCTCGAGACAAAGTTTAGCAAACATCAACAAAATTTAATCTTCAGGATATTTTGGAACCTCTCGCCAGACGGTAAATCCATGGATGCTCCAAAAGGAGACATCATGCTAAAATAGTGTCCCTGAAATAAAACGCATTAGAAAGGGAGGGGAGCATAATTTTAAGAAATCTGCTCACGTCCTATTTTTTTCTAGTGGAAACACAGTCTGCTCCATAACTGCACAAAGATCACTTACAGATTAGCATCATTTTACCTTTTTAAACTTAGGCAGGGAGGATGTGGCAGAAACCAGCTGAATCTTGTCCCTGCAGAGGCCTCTGGGGCCTGTCAGGACACTGCAGGAAGCCAGCCTGATAACTGATTCAGTTGCTTCTTTTTAATTTGTTTGGGGTCTGTGCAATTAAAACTAAAGTTTCCCCTGGCTGTAGAGGGATAGAGCTAATTTGTGACTGCCCTCCCATTTCTGCAGCAATTCTTCAATGTCAGGAATACCTGCACTGTTTCTTTCAAACTCCTGTCCCACAAAGCAACTTAATCCTGCTGCTAGTTAGTTAGGTGAACCATATCCCAGCCTGTACCAGTACGAATGCAGCCAGCAGGCCCAGAAAAAAAAATCCTTTCCCTTTATTCCTACTGCATCTGGAGCACTGTGTCCAGTTTGGGGCTCACCAGTTTAGGAAACACATTGACAGGCTGGAGCAAGGCCAGCCACAAGCCACCGAAGCGACAGGAGCTGGAGCGTGACGTACAGGGAGAACCTGAGAGAGGGGACTGCTCAGCAAGAAGAGAAAGCAAAGGGGAGACCCCACTGCTGGTTCCATCTACCTGATCAAAGGAGACAGAGAAGATGGGGTCAGGTTTTTTCTGGCGGTGCATGGCAGCAGGATGGGGGCAACAGACATAAGTTGGAAGATGGAAAATTCCACATAAATATATATAAGGAAACCTTTCTTTACTGTGAGGATAGTCAAATACTAGAATAGGCTGCCCAGAGAGGTTCTGGAGTCTCTGTCCTTGGAGGTGTTTAAGGCTCAACTCAGTATGGCCCTGAGCAACCTGATCCCCCCAGACCTGCTGCAAACAGCAGGCTGGAATGGATGACCTCCCGAGATCCCTTCCGACCAGCGCTCTGTAACTCTATCAGTTTTCTGTGGATGTCCAGGTAAGAAAGTCTCTGACATGCTGGACACGTGCTACATGGAATGAGTCCCCCCATGGCGCTGAGAGTCAGGCACAGCTGGGAGGTCTGCCTATTTTTCTTGCGCTGCAGAGAAGCATCCCTTTGTTCCCACAAAGAAAGAGGGTTTTGCCTGAGCCACGTGCGCACAGCACTCAGCTGGGCAAGGATCTCAAGCTACCAGAGCATGGATTACACCTGAAGAGCTCATCCACTCGTGAAGAATCCCACCTCTCTCCCCTTTCACTCATGCACACACAGACTAGTTTTGCCATCAGGATCTTATTTCCACTCTAAACATTTCATAACATCTCCCCCGGTGCTAAAATTAGCAATGGCTCATCGGCAGCCAGCCCTGTTTGGTCTCCGTGTTTTCACCTGCACCTCTGGCACTGCAAAGGACAAGGGACTGGCTTAGGTAGCGTGAGCCAAAAGCAATAAGGCTCTGCTGACCATAGCTAGTTAACTGCTAGTTTAGATTATTAACCTCTTGCACTTAATGAGAGTCCTGAGGCTGTTTAAGCCACAAGACTAAATTTCTTCTAACCACAAACATGGAATCCTCATTAATATGAATCTGAGACACTTTCCCAGGAAGAAATAATTTGTAGAATGTAGAATCTACCCAGAAGCGAACGATGCTGGATTTAGAAGTATGCTTGAAACTTCTGCAGTTCAGTTTAATTTGTCCCCAAGGAGAGGGAGGAAGGTCTGGATCGAGAAATGGATTTTTATTTTTAATTGCCAGGTGTCACCAGACTTTAACAAGAAAGTTTTCTGATGTTTTCCCCAACAACCCCCAGTACTTGTAATTATTTTCTGGGGAATTTCACTTGAAAAAATGATCTATTTCTAACTGAATTCAAGCCTGTGTTATGCAAACAGTAAACCAGCTTGTTTGAAAGTAATCTGTACCCAAGGGCTAGCAGAGGAATAAAAATAAATAAAGTACGAGAGGTTTTACAAAACCACAGACACCACCAGGTCTTCCAGGTCCAAAGGAAGCAGATCTCATTCTGCAGACTCCCTTTTCTATTTCTGCAAGTTGAATTTTTTAAGATGCGTTGCAGTTGGTGTAGGGATCACATTCCCAACAACCGGCACCTGCTGCCTCTGCAGTGGAATGTGGCAGTGTCCAGCAGCACAGAGCAAACCAGCTGAGGACAGGAAGCAAAATTTATTGCATTAATTTGAAACTATAGAAGGTAAGGGTTTAGCAACCCAGCACATGACCGCTCATTGTCAGCTCACTTGCTGATCTTGCCACTGCTCAGCACAAAGCCAGGATTCCAGGATTTCCTTAATGGCCACAAGTGATCGGGGCCTCTGGATCCTCACTGGATCCCTCAAGTGATCGAGCTTGTAGTGCAGCTCTGGGTGTGCTCCGTCAGCTCAGGATCATCAACCCCACACCTCACCTTGGCACCTGGGCTTCAGCAGCGGCTCCCCAGCCAAGTGCCCTTCAGAGCCCTTGCGCCCGAGCGTGTGAAGCAGCAGAGGATGTGAGCAGAGACTGACAGGTGGCACAGGTCTCCGAGGGGCTTTCAGCCCAGCAGGGTGTTCTAACGTGCAACGGCTCTGAAGTAACAAGTGAGCCTTTCTCCCAGGTGGGATTACGCTGTACCAGAAACAGGGGGTTGCTGTCCCAATTGTTCTGTCCATTGTCTGAAACACAAACCCCCTGCCTCGAACCTCGGAGCGCAGCGGTGCTGGGTGAAACCTGAACACTGCAGGAAGGTGGAGGCTTTTCTCTGCAGTAAGACTGGGTCTTAACCTTGCACCCCCAAGATAGCACCCTGTGGGAAACTGGGGCTCAGAAACTCCCATCCTCCGATAGAAACAACCCACCACAACTGCTTTAGAATCAACGTCCTGGAAAGCATCAGCGTGTAAAGCATTATCCCCTGGTGTCCGAGCTACCGTGCTGGCAAAAGCTTTTCATAATGACAATCACATCCCACCCCACCCCGCCTCCCCCCCGACAAACTGGTTTGCATTACAGAAAACATGGTACAACAAAAAGCCAATTTCTCTGTGCTGCAATTGGGGTTGGACTTACTCCAAGCAGTCACTATCTAACAATCTCCTTCCAGGAGTTCCCACTCACTTCTCCTGTATCAGTCTACTTTTATGTTGGTATCTTGTTTTAATCTTTTCTTTCACATGGATGCGAGTGCAATACCAAGAGCAGATGTGGCTCATTTCTGTGTACAGCAAGGCTCCGGCGCGATGCGTTTAAAGAGCTTTCTCAGGTGTGTGTTTGGCTTCTATAACACGCGCACAGTGGTTTTCATTAGATTTATTTCTGGCAGGTTTGGTTGAAATTTGAAGGATCAGTGGGGCAATTTTTCCTCTAATTTAACATCCTATTTTGCAGTTTTAGTAGCCAGGGGGTATTTGTCAGACGTTCACTGTTCACAGGAAAAATGTATTTTTTCTGTAAGAAATGGCTTTTTGACTAAACCAAGCATTTTAATTTCGATTTACAAAATAATTGTTTCATTATTGCTTGGCTTGGGGATCTGTTGGAACTCCCCAATGAAGGGACACAAAACTTCTGCCAGCTCTACCCACGGGGGCTCTTCTCTTCTCAGGTACAGCAGAGATGGCCCTACCAGGTCAGCTGTGAGCCAAGGAAGGCACAGAGGTAGCACGCGCTACCGCCACCCACACTGTACGACCTGCTCTGTGCACATGCAGAAAACGTTACTCTGCCGTCTGTCAGCAGGGAGCATTCCACCAGCACAAAGTTCACTTCAAACCACACATCCCACAGCAGTGAATCTGAACAAGAGCCCACAAAACAATGGCAATAATGGACTATGCAGGTTTCATTCCTGACGGTCACCACTAGCTCAAGTGACAAATAAATTCCACAGGCTCCCACCTCTTCCTGAAATACAAGAGCTTGGAGGGATCAGCAAGGATCAAGACGAGCCAGCGAGTACAGCCAAGGCATCTCAGCAATGGGAGCTGCTCAGCTTTCCTCCGCTGCCGTGGACCACAAGTATCGTCACCTTACAGCCACTTACCTCATTTAAACGGCTGCTATGTTTTCAAACGTCCTGCTGCAATTGTCATTTTAGTGCAAGTTAACCTCTTCTGGTGGAACTATATCAGACTTTCACTCTTTTATTGGGCAGCAAAAGCTACTTCATACTGTCATTTAAAATAAGTAAGGCATGAAAACCCCTTTGCGCCATTCGGAATCCAGGGGTAGCTGAACATGTGAATAACCACAAGCACGGTGCAAACCCCTTTCTGTACCCTCTAACCTCTGAGTGGTCAAAGACCCGTGTTTACAGCATTGTTCCTTCCTTTTAACCTTCTCTTGCTGATGTACCCGATAAGTTACATCAGGAACGGACTCCTACGGCCTCAAACAATTCACTTCTGTGAGCAAGAAACAACCATTTCCTCAACAGATTCCCTCTACCTGGGTGTAATACTGATTTTGAAGTTATTTGTTGAAGAGCTCCATTTTGTGTAAAGACAAGGTGACAATATTTTTATAACTTTTGAAAACATACATTAAAACTGACAAAGAAACGTCAGAGAAAGACAAAAGGCAGAGCTAACTGCAACATGCTTCGCAGTTTCACAGCTCACCATCCCTCTACCGCTTCCTGCCAGAGATTACAGGGTATGGACAACCACGTCCCACAGCATTTAACAAATTCCACTGAACAAACCCTGGCCTGACTCCCAGCCAACAACTCCCAACACCACCACAGCTCTGATCCCTCCTGCTCACCTTTTTCCTTCTCTGAGTGGCGTAGGCATTGAGACTGGAAGCTCATTTTGATGTGTGTCTGATAGCAAAAGTCATAGAAGTATGTTTTGGGGGTTGGTTTTTTTTCTTTTTTTCTTTTCTTTTTTTTTTTTTTCTTCTTTTTTTTTTTTTTTTTTTTTTTTATTTTTCACCGGTTCGCTTTTTTCTCCAACTTTGTTTTTTTTAACAACATCTCGGGGTGGGTTGGGCTGGGTTTT
>JAAGNO010003517.1:0-22343 GCA_033439905.1 Ceryle rudis | reverse complement strand
GTAATTAGTGACAGAACCAGAGGGAATGGCTTCAAGCTGAAACAAGGTAGGTTTAGACTAGACACTATGAAAAAATTATTCACGGAAAGAGTGGTGGGATATTGGAATAGGCTGCCCAGGGAGGTGGTTGAGTCATCATCCCTGGATGTGTTTAAGCATCGCTTAGATGTAGTGTTGGGGGATATGGTCTAGGGGTGAACTTGTAGAGTAAGGTGAATGGTTGGACACGATGATCCCATGGGTCTTTTCCAACCTGGATGATTCTGTGATTCTGTAACATTCTGCTCATGTCATGTCTGTGCTAAAACAAACAAACAAACAAACAAACCCAAACCAACCAAAAAAACCCCAAACAAACAATCAAAAAAACCAACCCACAAACAAACAAAAAGCCAAAAAAACCCCATAAACAAACAAAAAGAAAATCACCAAAATAAAACCCTACAAAACCAAAACCAACCAACAAACAGGACAAAAAAAAAAAAAAAAAAAAAAAGATGGGAATTTTTTTGCTGGGTTGTTTCTGCAGAATGATTTCCTCAACGCAGTTCACTCTACGGGTGCATAAGTGGTTCTGTAGAAACACAGGAGGAGGGAAGGAGTGGGAATGAGCAGCTGAGACTCTATGTTTAAAGGCTACATAATGAGCTGCTACTTTGAAAGCTACTCATCAGCTTAAAATTCATATGTTCTAAAGTTTATATGCTTAATAATATACTCTTTATTTCACAAGCCTCACTTTTAAGTTTGGGAAAGAAGCTGGAATTCTTGTGCTTATGTGCATATGATGCTTCTGACAAATTTTAATTGAAGACGCTTGTTCTAATCTCTGCAATCGGGGTAGGACCTTTACTGCATTACCAAGCTGCCAGTGTAGTCTACCTGGGGAGAGAAAAGGCCCTACTGCTGCATTAATGAGGTGCTGTTTGTTCTGTGTGTTTGAAGAATCTACAGTATCATTCTGAACTTTTGAAACACTTTCAAAGTCACTATGGTACTACTTCATAAAAATTTACTGCTCATGTTCAGGACCAGGTAAACTTGCTGTTCAAGCTTAATACCTAAACCTGCAATACCCTTTGTCAGCTGCAATTTATATTTTGTGTTGTTATCACGTTTTTTAATAACTCTGTGAAGAGTTCCACCTATTTAGAATAATCACTTTTAAAAACAATTTTACATTCTAATTACTTAAAACTCTGACAGTTTTCATGGCAAATTTAATTTGAAATTATGTAAATGTGGTGATCTATATTTATGAAAATTACATAATCTAATAATGTTTTCAAGATCTTCTAAATCAGAATATGACTTTTTACTCTTCAGCAAAATACATAGTCCTACTGCATTGCTATCTATGTATATTAACTACATGTTAGCAGTAGTTAGTAGCTTTCCCCTCAAGCTGGGAAATGAGATGAGGGAAATATAGATGCTATAATGCTCTGGGTTTGGGGGAATAAGATTGATGTAGCAGCATTAAAGAAACTTGTTTTCTTCTTTCAACTTTTTTTGTGGTGGGGATAAATTTATTTCTTTTATTTAGTGATCCTGCTTAGCATTAAAATAAAAACTTGTGAGTGTCTACCCTAAGATCTTGGAAGTAATTTAAACAATTGTTTTATCAGTGGCTCTTAAATTTTAAGAGATAAAACATCTGTGGGGAGAAATGTCATTTAATGTTTTTAATCATCTCAAACTTCTTTAACATCAGAAAGCTCTCTGGAGCACTAAGTGTCTTTGTTAGGTTCAGTCTTTGCAGTATGATACTTAATCTTTCCATGTCAGTACTTATATTGCCTACAGGTAAGGTTTGATAAGGTTTTGCTTTCAGTCTAATTTCAGAGAAATTCGGTGTCTTGTTTTATTTTTCTGTTTCCATTTGGAATAGTTTGCTCAGAGTTAAGCAAAATGGCAATAAACTATGTAGAGTAACCTGTGAGTTTTTTCCTCTTTATCTTTGAAGACAGGGGAGAGAAGATACTCTGATTCACGAACTTCACACTTAAATATAATGAGCCCAAAGTACTTTAATCCAGCTACCAGAAGTTTTGAGTGTGGTTTTCTAGAAGTGTTAACATATGCTTCCATAGGAGGCTAGACATAATGAGATGCCATCCAGTAAATTCAGTAGCAGCCACTGGTAATTTTGTTTTCCTAATACATATTTTTTTTCTGCAGTTCTCAAGGTATGAGTAAACACAAGTAAAGTTAAGAACACACAGGAGCAGCAACTGCATAGAAACATAGAATGATAGGGGTTGGAAGGGAGCTCTGGAGATCATTGAGCCCAACCCCCCTGCCAGAGCAGGATTACCTAGGGCAGGCCACACAGGAACGTGTTCAGGCAAATAATAAGGGTTTGAGTAACGTAGCTATATAATTTCTCATTGCCTGTTAAAGTTATAGTATATAGTCTTGTTTTCGCAAGATGACATACCAAATCCAAAGGCTAGATATAGTTGAAAATGGTAAAATAATAATGCTAAACAATAACATCTCCAGTGAGATGGAGGAAGAAAGTAAAATTAACAGTATGCAATGTGATTCCAGTAAACTGTTGAAATAACAGCTTTTTGGCATAGTGGTCTTAATTTAACACTGGTGATTTAAATCATAGCACACCACTACAAGGATGGTGAAGGGACTGGAACACGTGCCTTATGAGGAAAGGCTGAGACACCTGGGGCTCTAGTCTGGAGAAGACTGAGAGGGGATTTGATAAATATTTATATGAGGGCTGAGAGTCAAGAGGAAAGGGACAGCCTCTTCTCACTCGTGCCCTGTGATAGGACAAGGTGGAATGGATATAAGATGGAGCACAAGAGGTTCCCCCTTAACATGAGGAGGAACTTCTTTACTGTAAGGGTCACAGAGCACTGGTACAGGCTCCCCAGAGAGGTTGTGGAGTCTCCTTCTCTGGAGATTTTCAAGACCCGCCTGGCTGCGTTCCTTTGTGACCCGTGCTGGATTATATGATCCTGCTCTGGCAGGGGGCTTGGACTCGAAGATCTCCAAGGTCCCTTCCAACCCCTGACACCCTGTGATACCTGTGACACTACGTCAAAACTTCAGAGTAATTTTAAGTAGTTCATAACAATTTTAAATAATAGATGTCAGAATGACTGACTTATAAAACAATTATTCTGTCACTGTAGGAAACAACACTGAAATTGCTGGAGGACTTGCAGGTTTACCATGAAAATTATGTTCCAATTCTAAGATGCCTTCATGTTTTCACATCTTCTCTTCCAAAGTATCCTTTGGGCAAGCAGGTGACGTACTGTTATTCCATTTTAGGGAAACATGGGTGGTTTGGTTTTTTTTTTTTGTTTCAAAGTTTGACATGAATAAGTATTTATTCTTTCTCTTTGTTTACTGTTCTGCTGCTTTGCCCCCTTTGTCTTAAGATGGAGACATGCTTTCTGGCTCTGGGTAGAGGGCAACAGCATGTGGTTTCTTTAGTGGTGTGGATGATACCCTCTCAGACAAGAGGAAGGAGTTTCCAGGAGGAGGCAGATAGACAGATCAGCAAAAGAATCCACACATTAACTTTACCACATCTGAGATTGTCTATGCATTGCAGACAATGTATACTCTTCTAACACCTATTAGCTCACTAGTCAAATTCAGATTAAGAGACTGAGTTTTAGCAACCTTCTGTACAGAATAAAATGATAGTAAGGGAACAGAGATATTGCTCTTAATAGCCATATTGCTCTGATGGCATTAAATCCACCTTCTCATGCTAAGCAATTTCTTCTGCTGCTATAAATGTATCCTGTGCATGTGCACTTAAATATCCGTTCTCAATGTATTCCACACTGTTACTAGAACCTGTCCCTAACTACAAAATCATCATGAAATATCACAGAATTTGAGAATAAAAAGATGTTTTAGCTGGGGCATTTGATTAGAGTTTCTCTGTGTTCTCTGTGGTTATCTTCATCTGAAAGGTAGTTGTTTGTAACCTAGTGCAGAGCAACACATAGACTCCAGAAACACTAGGAGCTTAGTTCTGTGAGACACTAAATGCTCTCATTTCTTTTGCAGTCATTCTGCATCTCTGGAAAACAAACTCCAAATGAATTACGTATTACTTTGAAAAGCTTGTTGTAAGAGTTCTCATTACTTTGTTTGTAAACCACTTTATCCTTTCTTCACCTGCTGCATAACAGATCAGGGAGCTGCATTGTGCATGTTTAGAAGACCAAGTGTGGGAGACAGAAGAGTATGAGTCATGTCTTCAGCTAGCAAGGTGATATATATAATTTTTTTTTTCCCCCCATTTTGTTGTAGTACCACTGTCTGCATGGAGAATATCAGTCTTTGGTTATTCTGGAACTTAAACCTGAGGATATTACCGGTTGGCAGCCAGTTGTAGGATTGTTTGCAAGTATAATTGATTGCTGGTTTCATTTTGTCTTTCAATCATTTTCCATGAAACTCAGCCAGGTTCTAATTTCTCTTATGCCCTGCATAACTGTGCTGAAACCACTGAGGTTACTATGTGTAGATGAGAACATCAGTTCAGTTGGGGTTTGTCTTTTAAACGATGATCGTGTTAGATATTATCAACCAAATTATTAGTTTTAGTTGGCCTAAATTTTAATCTGATGTGAAAATAAGAATCTGTTCCAAATGAGTAGCTGCGACCTTTCTTGTTTTTTGTTTTACTGCTTTTCCCCTGCCTCCTTTGCCTAACAGTTTGTACAGGAACTGAATTGATAGTGTTACTGTGAGTTTAGGACTTTAGGATAGCCTACACTTGTGTTGTCTGCCAGCATTTAAAATGGAAAAGTCATCTAAGCCATTTTTCTTAATAGAAAACCCTTTGGTTGCAATGTTGCAGCTACAGACTTCTAAACATGCTTTTATCATGGCGAGCGGCTGTTTTCCGATAGCTGCATTCATTCAAATAATAATAACAATATCAGTTCTGTCATGCAGGGAGCTGATGCAACACTGTTACCGTAGCTGCCTCTTCAAGAGCCTCTGAGCTTGTGAGGTTTGATGTGTCTGACTGTAAAATAGCATAGAAAACCCACGTCAGTCGTGGGTGGAGGATAACTTTCAGGAAAACATATTCTTCAAACGATACCTTTGCCATACTGAGTGGCTCTTAGGCACTGCCACTGCACTGTTTTTTACCGTCACCCCTTTGAATGGGTTACGTGCTTGGTTTGTCATTTCCACAGTTTTCCTCCTTAATCCTTCTCTGACTCTCCTGAATCTTGACAGCACTCAATCACCTATCAGCCCTTGCCCACAAAGATGTCATTTTGCTTTCCTTTACTGCCCATTCTGTAATCTCTAATAACTCTTTGGACATTTTTTTCCTCCCCCTTTTCTCCTCTTTTGTTTAATTTTCTTTCTTCCACTCTGAATTCAGCTGCCTCTTCCCCTATCTCAAAGTTGATGCTGCCATCAAATTCTGGCTCACTCTCCCTTTATTCTTATCTGTTCATCTCTCTCCTGTTTTTCCTCTGGTCCTGGCTCCCACTGTGGGAGCTTCTGGCAGAAATACAGTGATCACAGGCATTCCTTTCATAGATAATTCTTTTTTAATCCAGAAATTCTGTAATTTTTCTAACAAAACTCCTTCAACACAATTATGTCAAATACTTAGGGTACTAGCTGTGATTATTTTTTTTTCAGCTTTTTATTTTTACACTCTTTTCAATTTCACACATACTTCCTTGCCTCTGTTTTTCTGCATAGAGTCTTGCTGCTATCATTTAGAAGAAACTGATAAAATGTGATCTTTCCCCTTCTACTCACTATTTTTTTTTTTTCCCACCTTTGCTCAGGTATGGAAGTTACTCACTGTTCCTTAATATCTCTGCCTTCCCAGGGGCCTCTTGATAGCCTTATGTTTGCTCTTTACCATCCCTTATTCTTTTTTTTTTTTCCCAATGTTTTTCCCATGTCCATCTTTTTCTTCCCCTTATATTTAGAAAGTAAAAAATAGAGAAGCTTTTCATCAGCTTATTTCTCAATTTCTAACAAAGTCTCTCTCTTGCTCTTCATAAATTATGTTTGAATATGGGGTTTTCAGTTGGTGCATTGAGTTCCTTTTGTGGTTGTTGATTGGTTGTTTCTCTACTTCAGCCTTTCCTTGGACTGACTTTTATCTCTTCTGCTTTAAGTGCTGTCCCCAAAGACAGTGTTTCAGGTGATCTGACTTCAGCAATCTAGACAATAGCTTTCTACTTTAATGTAGTTGTCTAGAGTCTAAAAAAAATAATCCTGGGGAAACAGGGAGAGTGCGTGAGCTTTAGTTCACAATGGATTAATCCATTCAGAAGAGAGATTAAGATTAAGAGATGTTGGACGCTCTCTCACTTAATTGATTATGGGGAGCTAACTGGCTGGGGCAACTGGTCAAGCTTTTAGGTGACAAAACTTTGAGGACTGTTTGACCTGTTGTCTTTTGGTTTTGTCTGCTAATCATCGATGCCCTTTGTCACATACTACTTTCACAGTCCTACCGTTCCCTGACTGTTGTCATTTTGTTGTTGACCAATCTCTGTTACCACTTCTTCAGGTGATTGCCCACTTCAGCATTCAGAAGGAGTTTCTATGGACTAGGTTCTCTTTCCTAACTTGTCTCTGAATAATAAGAGACAGATTTATTTACTATTTTGGGATGATCTAAGATCTTTTCTGCTTTAAGCCTGTCTCGTAACCGAATTAAAATCTTAACCCCACTTTCTGATACCTGGCACACCTTGCAGTAATCTTGAGCCCAAAGGTTTGCAAAAGATCATTTACTGCTTCCTGATACGTAATAATCATCCTTTTGCCTGTTCTTTGGGCCTTGTAATCCCCTTGTTGTCGTAAATAAGTGGGGGTTTTTCTGAAACTTGCACCTTCTTTTTGAATAATCTTACTAAAATAATTTTGTTCTTTCCCATGCACAGCTCTACAAATCTGGTTATCGTCTCTCCATCTTAAGTATTTAATTATTACAGTGTTTCATCTGGCCTGGAAGAAGGCTATTTTTATTTACCCACTATATTCTACAAGACAGCTTCATTATGTTTCCTAGCCTTTTGTGTGGTCAGGGTCACCCTTTCTGTTGTTAACTCCTGATGGTTTTCTGTACAAAACAAGTGTATTTGAAGGCAACACCTGACTTGCAAAAATACATAACCCTGAATCAGATAAATGGAAATTTCACATTCTAGCCTTTACAAGCATTTATCATTGTCTGCCATTTAGAAACTAGAGCTCAAATTGCAATTGTTTCTTCTAAATTCTTCCTTAAAACTCTCTTAGTCAATGTTTAGGCAGCTGATCTGGAGACTCACTCTCCTATGCACTGATCAACACCATTTCATTCTTTTATCATGCTCCTTTTTTTCTGTAGCTGTGGTTTTTGTTTCTTCTAAAATCCTTAAACTATTAGCACCTTTGTTTTGGGTTTGGGTTTTTTTTTTTTTTGTATTATCACTTTTTATTTTGTCTAAGACAAGGCAAAAGCAAAAGAATAGGCTGGGGAGGGCTCCTGATAACAGCAGCTTTTACAGATGTGGAACCAGTGTGTTTAGCAACGGGAGCCTCTTGCACAGTGTGGAGAAAGTTCCGTGCATGTGTAATGGTACTGGCTTGATGCAATGACTCTGTTCTGGGTATTTGCAAGGAATTGCTTTGTTATCTTTTCAGAGAAGATTCTGAGGCTGAGCAGTGCTTAGTGACATTTATAAAATGCTCTATTACCTAATTAAAAGTAAGTAAATGCTAGGCTGGAGGTTGGCCTTAGATGATTTCCATAGGTCCCTTCCAACCTAAGTGATGCTGAGATTCTAGTGATGAGGTTTATAGCAATAAAATACAGAAAACAGCAATTTGCTTTGAGAAGCATTCTGAATCACAGAGAGTAATGGGTTGTGTGGATGTGTGACTACATACCAATCTGATTTTTGTACCGTTTAATTTAATCTTTTTGGTAATGTGTTATGAACCCTAACATTTTTATTTATTTTTTTTTAAACAACAAAAAATCGGACTCACAGTTTCAAAAACTATTAACTGTGTATCCAGTAAGTGCTTTAGGCAGAACATCAGAAAAGCTGTCATTGTCAGTTCTGCAGGAAAATGTGAAGGACATCTATCCAAGTAGATACATTTCTTTGTTAATGACAGGAAGGAAAAAAAATGACTTTACTGCGAGACTGAACGTTTGAAATCTTGCAGGTTTTCCTTTTTAAAATTAGTTTCTGAAATGATTTTTCAGCTGAGGACATTGAAAGCTGTTTCATCATTACGTGTTTCAACTTCAGCCAACAATTGTGTCTTTCAGGATGTTGAATAAGTCTGATTTGGTAACCATGCTTCAACAATGTGTGGAAATTTTTGTGTCATCTTCTGGAAAGGAGTTTGATAAGACAGTAGAGAAGTTGAACGAGTTCTTGACCCAATTTCAGAAGCTAGAAGGTGGGTGTGTACTGTCATACGTTCCACTGCAGATTATATGAAACTGTTTTATCATCTGACAAATGGGTATCATTTTCCCTGGTGATATTCTGTCATGGTATCAAACCATCACATTTTTCAGGTTTGGTTTTTTTTAAATATATATGCACAAAATTAGGCTGTGTTTATATTCTTCATGTGGTTCATGCTTTTTATAATACGGAAGAATGATGTAAGATAAGAAAATGGACAGATCAGCAAACATTACTCACTATATCTGTCATGTGTATTTTGAGCATTTTGTCGGATGTTGCAATCATTAAAAAGATGTAACAAACAGAAGCGGATAGTGAAAGATAAATAGGAGCAGACTTTGTTACGACGTGATATTTAATCCAAATGTATATTCTTTCAACTGTGCCTTTCAGTTAAGTTCATGTAAGAGGTAGGACACCAAGTACCAGTTGTCAGGGCTCTGCTGACGTGCTGTAACTTGTCAGGCCCATAGATTTGATTGTTCATGGTAGAGGGCGTATTTGAAAGTTGAGTAAGGCAAATGAGTAGCAGCCTTCTGTCTTTAAGAAGCAGATGAACAGAAGCTGCCATATTGCTTCCTCATATAGGAATATGACATATTCCAGCATTCATGTGGAGTAGGAATTTCAGAGGAAGCAATGAACTGAAGAGAAGTTCTCTGCTATGATTCCCTTCTGAAGTGGTTATCATCTGGTCTGGTTTATGCATATTCAATTAAGTTCATTATCAGAGTGGTTGCTCCCCAGCATTTGGACAAGTAGGTAATAAGTCACCAAATGCATTCTAATGTTAATTAAACTAGTCATGTAATGTTATAGGGTTAACAGAGGCTTGTTTAGAAGAATTTGCTCTTGCCTGTACTGTATATTTCTGAACAGATGTAGTAACAGCAGGGCTGTGGTACAGGAAACAGGTGATCACTCTGAAAAAACTGTTAACTCTGGAAATTCAGGGACATGCAGAACTACAAAACAAAGATGTTTAAAGCGGAGAAGGTCTAATGAATCCGTGAATGATCTTAGTTTGTTTTCAAAGCATATTTAAGCTATAATGAAAAAGTGAGAAGGGGAAGTTGAGTTAGGTGACTTCTTCCTGTATGTTTTTGTGATTGTGTTGATCTTTAGCGGGAGTTTTCAGAAGTCTGCCAAAAATCTTATTTACCCAAATCTCCCACAGAGCTCTTAGAAGGAAAGGATAGTCCAAATTTTTTAATAACAACAAAATTCATCTTCCTGATTGCCTAATGAACTGGAAAAAATAAAAACCTGAAGCTTGTGGAAACAAAATACCCTTCTGTTCAGTCTGTTTTGAGCTCAATGATTTGATAAAAAAATACCTCAAAAATATATCAGTGTATGAGTGGAGAGAGGAAGTTCTCTGTTTTGAAGTCTTCAACAAAAATACAAACGTCCACGGGCCACTGGAAAATACCAACTTATTCTATGTAGGTCACCAAAAAGCTTTTATGTATCATGATTGTCACTGCTGATTGGAGCTTCAGCTGTCATCTGTAGGTGGAATCTCCATCTTATTACCATCTTCATAAATAAGGCAAGAAATCTAGTTACCTTTTGTTTTGATTTTGATTATTATTCATCCTGGAAATGTGCTTTGGGTGTTTTTACTTCTTTGGTTTTTTTTCCCTAAAAATTACTAATCATTGCTGCAGTTGTTCAACAAACTACCTGTCTGTGAGAACAAAATTTTGTTATAAATGAAGATGAGAATAAAACTGGACAGTGAAATGCCTTAGCAGTTTCCGGATTGGTGGGAGAACTCAAATTTCTTACTTAGTGGGTTTTTTTTTTGCACGTGAGAAGAAAAAAGATGCAGTGTGTGACTTTTTGAACACTGCTGAAGCATCAGCTGTATCTAGTACTAGTCCGCCCAACTTAAAAACACTGAGAGTATGAGCTAGGATGACGTAAGCAATGTGCAAGGCTTGTGCTGCATCTTTAATCAGGGTTGAATTGGTATGGTTACTTAATTACTGTTGGTGAAGCTGCACTGCAGACTCCATTTTTAACAGTGTTTTTACAAGGTGCAAGTCTCAAAAGCTGCCTGTGTTTGGGTGTATGTGTACAAGTAACAGAACACTTCTCAGATTGCTTGGGTTAGGGGGTTTATATAGGTAGTCAGGAAGAGTTTACCCACATACCAAACATTAGTTTTGTTCTAGTAGCAGAAGCTTTCCAAGAACAAGATGTGTCCGTATCGTCACAAAAGGAGCTCCAGAAGAAGACAGACCTTTATCATCTTCAGAAGGTTAGGCCTGTGTAGGCTGTTTACTGACTAGTTCCTTAACTGAACCTTTTAAGATGTAATTGTCCATGGTTAGTTTTTACCAGCTTGCTGGAGCTCTGAGTAAAGGTTGTATATAAGTAACTCTTCTTAAACATTAATTAATAAGTACCAACTGTGTCTGTCAGGCCCACCTGACTCATGGAAAAATGTAGAAAATATCTGTCATAAACTAGGATTTTAAAATTGCAAATTAGGGGTTTTCTTCTGATTTAACTTGTAAATTGCACATTCTGCCAAACACATTTCTTTGAATTTCCCAAACTCCCACTGCCTTGAGACTGAATACGCTGGCCTAAATAAAAGTAACTGCACGATCACACATTCAGACATCATCAGGGAAGACATGCTGTGTATAAATTAATTATACATGTTAAAAATATAGATTGTGTTCTCCAGAGAATGCAAACCTCCCATTTAGTTTTATGCACCGCTTTTTTTTTTAAAGACTTTGTTGGAGTTGAAGGAATCAAGGCGGTCTAAGAAACTGACTAAGTTTGAAATGCTTCGTTTTGAAGTTGTTGACTATATAGACAGTCTTGTAAGGTGAGCTTTCCCATTTCATATTCCTTCATTAGTTTGCACCATAAGTTGCAACAGCCATTTTGCTAACATGTTAATCTTGTCAAAACTGTGTCTTGGTCTCTATGGTATGAAGCACTTTTTTTATTTCTTTCCTATTCTTTCTTTGATGAGGGCATTAATAATAATAATAATAATTTAAAAAAATAAAATCTGTTTCCCATAGATTAGTAGAAGTAATTGACACGTGAATTGACCAACTTAATTTGGATACCGAAAAAAAAGTTGAAGGAGGACTGGGTATATCTGGCAAATTCCAGAATTTTCACCCTAGTCTTTGCTGATCTGTTCTACTTACGAAACTGTATAGATGTCAAGTGTGATAGCCTATCCATTTTGGGAACTGTTTTGGTAAGCAAGGCACAACAGATAGGGTTTTGGAGGCAGCTCTGCAGCAGAAAATGTGAAAGGCTTGGGGTGGGGGAGGAGATGAAGGAACTTGGGAGGGGGGTTAGAGAAGCCAGCAGAGGTATGAGTGTGCCAAGGAAAAACCTTCAAATATGAATACAAAGATGAGCAGAGACTCATCAAGAGGCCTCAAGATGGATAAGCAAGAACTGTTGGGGTAGAGTATGTGACTGGTGTTACCATTTCAGCTTCTACCCTTAATTTTCAATTTGCCAGTGGCCCAGATAGAGTTCTACACTAAATCCATCGGATGTAGAGCTGATAATAACTGACTTTTCTGCTTAAAGTTGATTCTAGCACTGTCCATCTTCGCTTTGTCAGTACTGGTTGGGAAACATAAACTCCTGTAGTCTCTGACTGCAGTAGACTTCTGTTGTTTCCTTTAAGGTAAAGCTTGTCTTTCCTCTCCTTCCCCCAT
Organism: Ceryle rudis; assembly: GCA_033439905.1. Taxonomy (NCBI): domain Eukaryota; kingdom Metazoa; phylum Chordata; class Aves; order Coraciiformes; family Cerylidae; genus Ceryle; species Ceryle rudis. Next base: position 10,180 of record JAAGNO010003517.1, on the reverse strand, counting down.
ACCTCGTGTTGCTTTTTCAGAAATTACCTTGTCCCTGCAGACCACAAGACTCTGCATGAGATAGTGTATTTCAACACAGCCAGTGTTCTCCGTGAGCACTTGAATGCTGCCCCAAGGACTGCACTTCATACAGCTTTAAATAACCCATACTCCTACCTGAAGGTAAAGAAACAAGTGACTTGTTTGTGATGCTGGAGTAGTTTCTGAAGGCTACACATGATGATGTGTAAGGCTTGGTTTTGCTGTTTCATGAAGGTTGGCACACGTTCAGCTGTTTTGCAGAGAACCAGCAAGTTCTGTTGATAAGCAACTGGGGACTTCTTGCAGAGGGCTAGGGAATCTGTCTGGCTATGGAGAAAGTTCTATATGAGGAATCCATTTTCCAAAGCCTGTTCTAGTCATGATCGTTTTTCTCTCCTGTAGATGTAGCAGAGAAGTAATTTTGTTCTCCATTACAAATAGGGATTACTGTCCATGGGGAAAAATACAGTGGCTGTGACTCTTTCCAGAGACTTTCCTTTACAGAGCTGGTGCTTAGTCCTCCCTGTGTAGACTTGCTCTGAAGTGAAGGGTGTGTTCAGGTGAAATGATGACATTAACAGTAGCTTAAATACAGCATACTTAAAGGAGTCCTTTATTTTTCTTTTTACATTTATTTTAATATATATTGTGTATTGACAGGAATCCTATCTTTTCCAAGAGAAGGACTGTCATTGATTCTATTAGTTAATGCTGCCCTTTCTAGAGCAGAGAAGTAGCTCCTTTTCCACTTGTTTCATAAATCAATTTCACAGGATGACCAAAAGAAAGAAATAGAGCAGGATTTGGAAAAGGAGTAACCATACATTTCTTTTTGTCCTTGATTATAGATGCTGCTTGAAGTTACCGTCATGCCCTAACGTTTCCCTTAAAAAATGAGATTATGATTTTGAAAAAAACATTGATTGTAGCTGTATCTGAGTGATCATGTGTTACTTGAGTCAAAGCCAACACTTACCAGTTATCATACTTGATAAATATCAGTCTTTGAAACCTACAAAGCTTACTGGAATTGGCTTTGTTGGCAGTGTGCCTCTGTTTGAATGAGGGCTGTCAGTTTTGCTGTGTGCCAGAGTTATTTCTAAAACCACTTAAAGAGTTTGTTTGTTAAAACAGCAGGTAGCAAGTGGGCTACCATTAAAGAGACCTAATATGAACCTCAGTAACTTGTAATTTTAGAAAACCTGTAAAAAGGTAGATTAGGAGAGCTAGCAAAACATACCTGTTGATGTGTTTAGTAAGTATTCTCTGTGATGAGCTGACAGGATTTAAAGCTCTGTGTCATCCTGCACTTTGTTCTTTGACATACTTTTAACATATTTCTGATGTTCTCCGAGTGGATTGTGAAGGTTTGACATAGCTTCTAACAGCAGCAGTACTGGCTGAGTACCTTGTTTAACATTTTAATCTGTGTGAGTCAAATAATTTTTTTCTTAATTGTATCCATGACTTATGCATGGCTTGTACTTTCCTGGGCCATGACCAGAGCAAAGTTCTCTAGAGCTGTTCCTTCCAGAAGGCTAGGACAAAAAGGGATCTGCTTCAGTGGAGTACCAGTAAATGATTAATGTGACACATTTCTTACAGGAATACAGTCCAGTTATTTATTTAGCAAAATGTGAGCAAAGGATCATACATATCCTGAAGGGGGGGGAGGGAGGGAGGGGAAAGTGTAATTCTGTTTTCACTGATCCCTTGAAAATTCAACAAGTTGTAACTTGGAATACCAGCAAGGCACTGCTTAGTACTGTGTCAGCAAAGAAAAATCTGATCTTGGATCTTCCTGGGGTTTAGATGGTCATATGAGTTTTTTTCGTCACCTTGTGTAAGAAGGGCAGTTTTTCCACGTTGATCTCAAGGAATACGCCCTGTTACCCACGAAGACACTTTGATTGCTGTGAAATGAAAATCCTCAAGCTGCAACTAAGCTCCTACATCAGGGAAGGGATGCTAGCATTTGGTTCTTGGGGAAAAGAGTGACACTGATTTCAGGGCAAGGTGAAAAACAGGCTCTCCTGTGTCTAGCCTAGGGGGGCAGGGTCAAGCAAGAGAAAACCCCTCATCAGCTGTGTTCTAGGTTGTTCCTACTCCCATACTCCTTCTGGAACAGCACCTATGTGTTGTACATGTGATTTCACAAGTGGCTTCTCATTCTAGGGCAGCTTCCTGCTTGTCAGTCTAATTTCCTCTTGGGGAGAACACGATCGCTGCCTCCTCAGGAAGCTGAGGTTTCCCAGCACGCAGCTGCAGCTCCCTCCTGCTATGCTGTAAAGACTTGACCTAGTTATCACCAGTGAGGCTGAATTCTTTCAGGTGCTGGTGGAGACCCTGCAGTGCCAATCAGTAGTATCTTCCCTGAATCATTCTTGACACTTCTGCGTGGTCCAGCTAGATAACCATTTCTACAGATTAGCCTGTTCCGGGAGAGTACAGTTGCTCTAGAAGTTGCATCCTCTCTTGGGTGTGGTAACTCGTTCTGGCCTTAAGATGAGAAAATCAATGCAAAGTGTAGGAAGCCACAGAGTTAGGAGAAGTAGCAGAGGGGAAAAGTGTGAGGTTATCCCTCTGGGCAGTGGTGAGCCACTAGTTCAGCCAGAAGGTGTAACCTCACCTGTGATGGTTAGTAACACGGTAGTATCTGAGACTATTATGTTACGCTCCTGAATTTATAGTCTGGTAAATTAATGTCTGGATTGTAACATTTGGAGGGTTTAGCCATGTTACTCTGAATTTATCTGGAGACCAGCTGGACTGAACTGATACACATTAACCTAATGTCTGCAGCTTCTGTGGTCCTTGTACAGAATAAACTTGAAAATTGTTAGGCATTCTGGAAATTGTGAAATGTTTCCTAAGTGCTGGAGTCCAGACTGAATCCACGTCTCACAAACTGCAGGGAGTGAGACCTATGAAAAGTAAGCTAAGAGACTCCTGAGTGAATTTATATTCTTTGCCCAGCCTTCTTTCCTATCTTGAAAACTATCAGTGCTAAGGCTTTATAGACTTCCCAAAAGTATCTTGCCTATTTTACTAGCACAAAAAAGCACTTGAGCAACAATTTCTGTGAACTGCAAGGAATGATCAGTGGGTGTTTTCATGTTAAGAGAGCTGGCTTCTTACAGTGCATGAAACTGAAAACTGGGGGGAAAAATTGTGAACCGATAGGAGATGTTGAATATTTCTGCAGCCCTACAGACGTCAGCTTCTGGCTCAAGTGGCCTTTTTACTTAAGTGAATGGTTTGCTGCTGACCACCTGAATTTCCTGACGTACAGAATAGTTTGTGAGAAACCAGACATTTGCCTTTATGGGTGCTGAGCTTCAAGCCAGAGAGAAATGATTGATACATTTGAAAGATAAAACCGAGATGAGAGAAGCAATTTTGCTTTTTAGTACATCTGACAGATCTATATACTAAGACTTCCTCTTTCCTGTGGGGGGCACTTCTATTTTCTACATGGTACAGCCTGAGGCAAATCATGACTAGTTCCTTCTCCTGAATTCATTAATTCATTGGAGAAAAGCCTAATTAGATAACCACTGCATAAATGTACAGAACTGTAGAAGGAACACAGGAGTGAAGTAGTTGTTGGGGTTGTTTGGTTTGGGGTTTTTTGATACATTTTCTTCTTTTCCTTTTAGTTTGTTTTTGTCCTTTGTACCCTCAACTTGCCCTTGAACACACAAACAGTAAACACTTGGTTAAAATACCTATGTGAATCCCCTGAAATACTGTTCAAGATTTAAAACTGATCCAAGTTACCTTTTTTTCATCAGAATCAAGCTTTGAAAAGTGATGGAGGAAGCATTTCTAACAAAGCCCCTGACATATGCATAGTGTATAGGCTTCATCTGGAGTGCGGCAGATTGATTAATCTCGTCGATTGGTTAGAGGTATGTGACAATGCAAACAGTGCCGTTACCTGCTTTCAGCATTCTGGTTTTTTATGCTCCATGTCTGCTTTTCTTCAGTGCCGCTTTTGACAGCTTAAATCATAGCATACTTCAGTCCCTACTGTGCAAGAACACACAGTTAACTCCCATCACCAGCCCACAGTCTTCCTCTGACTACTTTATCTTCAGCATTTTTACCCCACGATGAAAATAGTCTGGTTTATGCTCAGCACAGATTGGATTTTATGCTTCACAAAGCAGCCTTTTTTTCCCCCCTTTGTTTTTAAGTATTCTGTGACACTTTAATGGAAACAGGCAAGTGCTGCCCCTGGACAAGTATGGGGCTCTTAGAGAGCATCCTTGTACTAGGGAAGAGAGAGGTCCTTCTACCCTGATACCCTGTCTCATATTGTAACCAAAGCAGAGTGTAACAAGAGAACATACATTAATAGGATACATTCTCCAAATCTTCCCTAGTTAACAATTACACTTGAGCTCAAAGTTCCCTAAACTGGAATGTTTTCTCCTTATTTCATAAGCCTACCTAGATTACCACTACTTTTTAGCAACCACACTGTCCTCTGGCAAGAAATTCTGTAGTTTAACTACCTGCAGTGCAGAGGACACATTTTACGTGTACGTTTTGTTTGCTGCTGCCTTGATTGCATATTGGAAATAAAAGTGGACAGAAGATTCCTACTCAGCTTCTTGATGTCCCTCAATTTTATAGATTTCTTCACAGCCAACTTCTATCCTTCATTTTTCCAGAATGTTTAAGCAGTCTTGTTTTGAGAATGTTTTCCAGTTCTGTATTTTTCCTAGGAATGAGTCAGGGACCAGAACTGTACTGGGATTTCAAATGCAGGCACACGAGTTCACAGAATGGTGTCTTTCATTTGGTATTCCTGCCATGGTAACACGTAACCTTGTTTGCTCTTTCAATTGCTGCTGAACTGATATTCTCATGGAGTTACCCTTCCACGATCTCCCTCCTCCTGAGTGACAGTCATCAGCTCAGAGCTCATTATTTTATATGCAGCTCTGTCTCTCCATGAACTGTGTTAAAATCTGTGCTGCTTTTCCCCTTTCTAGGCTTTCTCAACTGTGGTAATGGCAGCCGAGGGACCAAATGCAGATGCAGCTTCCTCAGACCAAGTGGACGATGTTATCCAGTATCCTTTCTAATTTCTCTGAAGTTTATCAATCAAATGCTCACAGGATTAAACTACAGCTTCACGTGCAGTGATAACCAATTCCAGAAAAATGACTAGCTTAGACAGCTAACATGTCACAGAAATAAATCGGCTGTGGTGAGGTAAGAGAGAAACAGCTTTTGTCCAAAGAAGCTGCTGGGGTCTGAAACAACCAACAGTCCGTGAAACAAATTGAACTACTGTACTCTGTTAAACCATCTGAGAGTTGGTACAGCTGCTGTACAGGGGGAGAATGTTACTGGGGAACGGAGTTACAGGATGGCTGTGACCTGGAGAGCAGATGGAGAAACAGAAACAGTAGTTTCTTGTGAGGAAGAGCGAAGCATTAGCAGGGGTAACATTTACAAAAGTAGTGTCTCTAGAAGCCATGAGTTCTAGTAACTTAAGAGTTGAGAATTTTAGGTCCCACAAAACATCCCTTCTGCTTTTCACTTTATCCTGATTCTTAACTGAGGGCTGCAGAATATTTAAAGAGAGACAAAAACCAAATATTTAAAGACTGAGCATTAGAATCAAACCTCAGGGCTACAGGACTAGTGCTGCAACAGAGAGATGGATGAAGAGTTGTACCAAAGGCAGCTTAACTACAGGAAGAATTTTTATATGCTTTAATACTACACCTAGCTTTCCTTTAGTATAAGGGCTTTTTTTACAAGCTCCACTGATAATTAACACAATTAAATTCTCTAAGGCAAGAATATATAGCTGTGTGTCAGGAAGGCAGCAAGAGAGGTATAGTGAATAGCAAGTAAAGAAAAGGTGGTGCTGTTTTAAACCTCAAAAAAAAAAATCTCTGTAATTGTTTTCCTTTTTTTTGTCAAGGGACATGAAAGTATAAATCCCTTCTCTTCTGAGGCTACAGAATTAGTATCTTCATAGGTTTTAAGCTTCTTAGCAGTAAGGAAAGGAACTCTTACGTTCTTGCCACACTGCATGCATGTAGCAAAAGAAGTACTGATTAGATTGAAGAGTTGTGCTTCTGTAAGCAGATCATGCTCGGCCCTTATTTCCAGCAGTTTTCATGTGCAACACAACGCTTTGTGTAATCTGTGCTTACCATGATTTACAAATGTGCCCCCCCCACCCCCCCGATAGACTGGTGTCAGTTTCCTTCACTGAAATGTCCAGAGCTCGTTTTATTCGAGCTGTTTCTGAACTGGAACTCTTAGGCTTCATAAAGCCTAGCAAGCAGAAAACTGACCACGTGGCAAGGTTGACATGGGGAGGCTGTTAATGTGCCATGGAGATCTTAATAAACCTGTTCTGAGATTGCGCAATGGCTGTGTTCCCACTAAACCAGTCCTTGCTTACTTTGCATACTGAGTCAAAGTCAACGCTGACTGAATGTTGTGAGATACATTTTGAGTGCCTGGGTAGGCTTGAATAGCAATGTTGTTTTTTAATACTCAGCCTCCCTGCCTAATGTACTGCTCCATTAATGCTCATGTTCCAAACACTGTACTGTCGTGCCAGTTTTAATCTTTGATGTGTGATATATAACACTATACTGATATAATTCAGGCTAGCAAGCCAAAAGGACAATACTGGCTGTGTAAGCTACAGAAGTGATGAAGCAGTATTATTAACTTGCTTACAAGCCGATGGGATTTGAGTCATCGTTATAAAACGCTTTCCAGATCCTTCAACTACAGATTTAAAAATAAATAAAACCAGTATGGTGAAAAAGACAATAAGCTTCCATGTTGAGCCTCTGCTGCCTGTTCTTCAGGACCAGTTTTGGTTTAACTCCATGAGGAAGAGAAAATGACAGAATAATTTTGAAGATACCAATTACTGCTCTTTGAGAAGAGCAAAAGCAGACTGGTTTAAATAATTCCCTTTTTCTAGTCAAGTTCATTAGTATTGGCTGACTTTTGCTGTCAGGGGAACTTGTGTCAGCACAGACTAAATGAGAACATGGCACTTGTGCACCCTGGAGAAGGTAGTAAAATCCACATCTAAAGTAAACACCGTAACTTAGTTCTCTTTGCTGAGGATTTGTACTGTACACAAGCAAAGGAAACAGCTGTGTGAAAGTATTGGCTGAGCAAGTTAAAAGCACTGTTCATCTGACAGACCTGCAGTCAAAGAACCTTCTCATCCACTTGGCCCTGCAGTGAGCAAGTCAACGATGCACTGTGAGCTTCTGTCAGCACAGAGCAGTGCCCACACCTCAGCACAGGTCACCAAGGCTGCCCCCTCTGTAGGGCCCAGCCTGGACTGGCTAACAGCTGCTTCTGATGTGGACAGACCACGTTGCTGCTTGCTGTTCTCTGCCTAGAGTCACTCACTGAGCACTGCCTGATAAAAAGCCTCAAATGAAGTGCTGGAAAACCATGGTCATCGCTGGAGTTCTGGTCCCTGTGGAGGCTGAAGTAGTTAAGAAAAACCTACACCTCATTCCCCATAGAGTAACACAGGTATTTCCTAACCAGACCCATCTTTTTTCTTTGTCACTCAAAAGCCACACTTCAGATACTACTGCATTGAACTTCAACTATTCTCAAACTCATTTTAGAGAGCAACTGTGTTTATGCTGATGTCAAAAGTCCAGTGTTTTCCAACTATGGAAAAAAAGCCTTAGAAACCAAAAGGGAAAAGCTGTGTTTCCCCCAGAACAGTGTGCATGTCTGCCATACATTGATAAACTGTCCCAAGGGCCAGGACATAGCATTTCAGCAACATGGGTGGAGACTTCAGGTCAAACTTATCACCTAGGAAAGGGCTGCAGTTAGAGAAGTGTTTAGACTGTCTCTCCCAGCCTACTTAAAACCTAAATGGTGATTATTTAATTGTAAAAAATGGCATTTACCTTAAAAAAAAAAAAAAAAACCACCTTCCTAAGCTTCCTCACTGAGAGAGAATTACAGATTTCTCTTCTATTTGAGGCATTTAAGTGCTGCTCTTCGTCCACATTTTCAGCCATCACTAGAATCCAGATGCTCCCACTTGGTTGCACTGGCATTTCAGCCTACTCAGAACAACTGAAAATGATAGCCTGGAGCACTGAAGATTGAATCACTTGCATAAACCAGATCTGTACTGGGGGGAAGGAGTGAGGGGGAGGGGGAAGTCCTGTTACAAGAACCTATAACTTCCCAGGCTGTTTACCCAGGAATGTATGTAAGATAGGTTAGGCTTGTTTTAAATACTCTCCGAGTGTAGGAGTCATATATTTTCCAATTGCTCTAATTGCAGAGGCACAGTAACACTTCCTGCTGTAATGAAGGGAGGGCCCAGTTCTCAGTGTTGCCAGGCAAATGAAGAGGCTGAGGGAAGACAAATATTTTTATCAGCCTTTGCACAGCCTACACAAACATAATGGTGAAAACTCAAGAGCTTTTTTAGGATCGCAATGGAGCAGTTACAAAAGTTCTTCTCTTCCACCAAAAGACAGTGGTAAAACAAATTCCATTGTTCTTCACTCCAGAGACCAAGCTTAGGGGACCTACACTGAGGTGGTCTTTATATGCAAGGCTTTCAAGCAGCAGAGAGGAGTGAGGGATTTCAGTAGGCAGGGAATGCTGAATAGCCCTCCTCTGTCCCGAACCTCACTTATTTATCTTGCCACTACACATGACAAATGAAAAGCAGCAGCGAAAATCCCTGTTCTTCAAAAGGATGTGGAACAGAGTGCTCCAGGCAGCTGTCCTCTGCCACCTTGCCTCCCCCTTAACCCCACCTACACCACCTAACCTCCACACATTTAGAGAGTAAAGTATTTAAGAACAGAGAAGCAAGCCTCAACAGCATTTGGCTTTTAATCTCCAAATGTGCAGGCAACATGACATTAAAACAGAAATATTAACAGCTGATGGCTGTTTTCTACCCTTTAACAATGCTCATTTTTGTACTTTAAAGCCAGGTGTTTGCTATGCTCAATCTCAAGAAGCAAATCTTTAATTCAGTACTTGGCACTTCAGACTAAAATGCACAAATGGGAAAAACTATGTAGGAACTACAGTGCAGTTTCATTTTCTTCAACAAGGAGGGTATGAAAGTTGCAGTTAAAAACAAATTAAACAAATCTGGACATTAATTTCATTTAGTTTTGCCTTTCTTCAGGGGTTGGACTCTGCAGTCCGAGTTCTAGCTGCCTGGAAAGAGCCTGACATTGCTAAATGCTGAACCAACATCAGTAACCGCACAGACACCACAGCTATTGAAAAGCACCTTCTGCTCTTCCTCCATTAATGTAATTCTGGTGTCAGGTATCCAACAGCACCAGGCTTTCTCTCTGCAGGTAATCTGGGTCTATCTTGGGAACTTTACATTTGCTTCCTCTCATGTAATTTATTTTACTACTACTTCTTGTAAATATTCTGAACTCACCCTCACATACCCCAGCTGAAATACACAGGGAGATTTCAACTGCAAATATATGTAACTAAAATGTTAAGTTTCTATAACTGTCTGCATAGTAATAACACCTTCTACAGATACTCTAGGAAACCTTCTCTGTCTGCAATGTTCACTGACAGTGAACAAGGCAAAATAAAAAGAGGATGTTTGTACTGTGGTACTGGCTCTGAAACTGTAACAATGTAAAGCAGCACCTCTGAACTGATAACTACATCATATTAGTGATAGAAAACCACTGGTTTTCAGCAAAGCTACTGACAAAACTCAGACCCGAAAAGAATTCATTTGAATAGTGTACCATTTTTCTCTACCATTACAGATGCTGTTATCTGATGCCTCTTTACACTACTACGTTACTGGTTTCAGACACAAACTTGGTTATTTTCCTTTATCTTGGAGCCTACAACAGCAGTAACATGTGCGAATAAGCCAGGTGCCTGTAAAAGCCAAGTGTTCATCCTCACATTTTCCATCTCAGAGAATGGCTTCCAATACAAAGGTCACAAGCGCTAATTCACAACAAGCGCGTGAGCTCTTAATACTTTACCAGCCTTGGGTTTCCTCTCCCCATTGTGGAATCAGAGAGCTAAATCCTTCCCAATTTCCAACTCTGGAATGGAGAGAGCTTTCACAAAACCAAGTTTCTAACCAGAACCTGCCAACCAGTGTCTT